>ML776666.1:2225033-2322218 GCA_009831015.1 Picea engelmannii
TTAATACATTAAGGATTTTAGAACTCATTGGTGGTCACATTAATATCCAAATTGATGATGAATTCTTAGAGAACATCGATATAACCAATATTGAAGAGTTGGGGCCCAAAATTCCCAATTGTACTACATGAAAGTGCGTTGGTAAGATTCTAATTTTTTTTTTTTCACAATCAATTAGTTATAGCACAAGTGCAAATGTTATCTAGGTTGATAAAGTACAAGAAATTAAGAAAGGCTACCATATTATCGGGTGTTAAAAAGTCTACAAAAGAGGCAAAGGTAAAGCAAATTGTCTAAGAAAATACACAGAAAATGTAGCCATGTATATAAGAGCATTTGTAAGATCATAAACATTTGATGTCAAGGTTGCACGTAGAGTTATACATGTAGTTTTTGTTGCACCAACAAATTTAAGAAAGCGTTGTTGACATGCATAACAAGCATATTGGGAACCTCACCAAAGACACTTCACAAGCATAAAAAATTCAGGATGCAATTAGACACAAATGATGAGTTTGCGTGTTGGGACATTATTTGTAGGAAACTAAGCCTACAAATTTAGAATTCTAGAAGGTGTTAAATCCATAATGCATGAGTATTGGGTGGAAAATTCTTGTGTTTCATTGAATAAAAAAGAGGTGGTGCGACATCGAATATCAAGAGGTGAGTATGAAGAACATGCAAAATATTCATTGGAGATTACTCGAGTTGAATTGTTCAATAATTTCAAAGAGAGTTACGTGATATTTATCTCACAATCAATGTATTTATGAAGCTTAAACCACAAAATGTTAGGCTTATTAATATTACTGACACATGTTCTTGTCATTACCATGTGGAATTTGAATTATACTATGACACTTTCCTTGATTTTGGTAAAAACTACTGGACTAATTGACCTCCTCTTTCCAAAATTCATGCTTTTATATGTAATATATTATGAAACATAGTGGTTGACGAGTTATTTTACCAAAACAATGTGATTGTGGAAAAAATGCAATCATTGTGCTAATTTGCATTTATTCTATACTAAGTAGCCTATTGATTTGAATGATATTCCATCACTGAGAAATATAATTGTCACTAAGAATAAATAAGAATATGTTACTCTCGACATCACATCTACTTCAAGTGCTCCCTCTAAAAAGATATATTTTCTAGAGGATGAAACCTATGTGACAAAAATCTTGAAGAAGTTTGAAAGCAAAATTTGTAAATACATCAACTATTCACTTAGAGCCAAGTGCCAAGACTTGTAGTTCAAACAATCTCATGAGGAGTTTCTACCGAGGATATTTTTTGGTAGTTGATTTCGTAGAGAGTTACATATTTGTTGCATAGAAGGAGAGACAAAGTGAACATTTCTATTCTAACCATGTGTATGTACTTGTCCATGTTCTATATAAACATGCACAACTCAATATCGTTGTGGTGGAGAACATTGATGATAATCATCATGTGATCAAAGAGTATCATTTCTATATTAGTGATGATCATGCTATCGCATAATTTTTACTTGTCCAAGCCCAAGACAAGTAAATCAAATTGGCGTAACTACATGATAACCCACCACTATCACCTTAGTAGGGAATCCCCATGTTTTAGGGATGTAAGAGGTCCAACCCAGGGGAGGCATCCCTAGTAACCTCAAGTGATCTGATAATAAGGATATGGTCAAGATCAGAGTGCCCTCTCGTAGGTTACCTAAGTCAAAAGGTTTATGTCTGTGAAATTGAGGCAAATGAAGAGTGTTTGTGTACCTTCCTGGAACAAGAACAATATAACATATGTATATAAAAACCAACAACGAACCATCATCCATCACTTGAAAAAACAAGGAAATCACGGGGGACAAAAGAGGGCCAAAAACATTTGAGAATTGGAGATGTAAATGATGATGGACACGTTGACGAAGAGTGAAAGGACTCTAGCTACAATGAGGAAAGGCATGGAATTGATGATCAAATCAAAGAGGAGGCTAATACATTGAGGGTTCCATAATTGATTGTTAACTTTATTGATATCCAAATTGATGATGAATTCTTAGAGAACATTGATATAACGAAAATTGAAGACTTGGGGCCCAAAATCTCTGATCATACTACAGGAAAGTGTGTTGGTAAGATTTTAAAAAATTAGGTGTTAAAATTCTACAAAGAAGCAAAGGTAAAGCATATTGTATCTAAAAACATATCTATGGATATCAAAGAATTTGTAAGGTCATGAACATTCAATGTCAAGGTTGCGCGTAGAGCTACACATGTAGTTGTTGTTAGACCAACAACTTCAACAAAAATGTTTATTGACACGCACAACAAGAATATTGGGAACCTCATCAAAGACACCCCAAAAGCATAGACAAATCAAGATGCAGTTAAACGTGAATGATGTCCCTGCTTGTTGGGCCATTGTTTTGTAGAAAAAACATATAAGGACAAACTTCAAGAAGCTATTAGAGCTATAATGCACGAGTATTGGGTGTCAAATTCTCACATTTTACTAAATAAAAAAGTGTTGGGACAACACCAAATATCAAGAGGTAAGCATGAAGAACATGTGAACTATTCATTGAGATTACTCAAGTTGAATTGTTCAATAATTTCAAAGAAAGTCACCATGATATAGATCTTACAATCAACATGTTTGTGGAGCTTAAACCATGGTATGCTAGCCTTATCATCGTTTCTGACATGTGTCATTGTCATTACCATGTGGAATTTGAATTATGTTAAAAACTATTGGACCGACTCATCTCTTCTATCCACAATTCGTGCTTTTATATTCTAGATATTATGTGAAAGAGTGGTTGATAAGTTATTTTACCAAAAACAATGTGTTAGTGGAAAAAAATGCAATCATTGTTCTAATTTGGCTTTATTCCATGCTAACCACCATATTGATATGAATGATCCATCAATAGGAAGAGATATGGATATATTGCTCTCAACACCACATTCACTTCACGTGCTTCCTCTAAAAAGATAGATTTTATTGAGGATAAAATCCTTGTGACAAATTTCTTGAAGAATTTTGAAAATAAAATCTGCAAATACACCAACCATTTTCATAGAGCCACATGCCAAGATTTGCAATTTCAACAATCTAGTGAGGTGTTTCTAGTGGGGATGCTAATACATTGAGGATTTTAGAACTCATTGGTGGTCACATTAATATCCAAATTGATGACGAATTCTTAGAGAACATTGATATAACCAATATTGAAGAGTTGGGGCCCAAAATTCCCAGTTGTACTACATGAAAGTGTGTTGGTAAGATTCTATTTTTTTTTCCACAATCAATTAGTTATAGCACAAGTGCAAATGTTATCTAGGTTGATAAAGTACAAGAAATTAAGAAAGGATACCATATTATCGGGTGTTAAAAAGTCTACAAAAGAGGCAAAGGTAAAGGAAGTTGTCTAAGAAAATACACATAAAATGTAGCTATGTATATAAGAGCATTTGTAAGATCATAAACATTTGATGTCAAGGTTGCACGTAGAGTTATACATGTAGTTTTTGTTGCACCAACAAATTTAAGAAAACATTGTTGACATGCATAACAAGCATATTGGGAACCTCACCAAAGACACTCCACAAGCATAAAAAATTCAGGATGCAATTAGACACAAATGATGAGTTTGTGTGTTGGGACATTATTTGTAGGAAACCAAGCCTAAAAATTTAGAATTCTAGAAGGTGTTAAAGCCATAATGCATGAGTATTGGGTGGAAAATTCTTGTGTTTCATTGAATAAAAAAGAGGTGGTGCGACGTCGAATATCAAGAGGTGAGTATGAAGAACATGCAAAATATTCATTGGAGATTACTCGAGTTAGATTGTTCAATAATTTCAAAGAGATTTACGTGATATTGATCTCACAATCAATGTATTTGTGAAGCTCAAACCAAAAAATGTTAGACTTATTAATATTACTGACACGCGTTGTTGTCATTACCATGTGGAATTTGAATTATACTATGACACTTTCCTTGATTTTGGTAAAAACTATTGGACTAATTGACCTCCTCTTTCCAAAATTCATGCTTTTATATGTAATATATTATGAAACATAGTGGTTGACGAGTTATTTTACCAAAACAATGTGATTGTGGAAAAAATGCAATCATTGTGCTAATTTGCATTTGTTCTATACTAAGTAGCCTATTGATTTGAATGATATTCCATCACTGAGAAATATAGTTGTCACTAAGAATAAATAAGAATATGTTACTCTCGACATCACATCCACTTCAAGTGCTCCCTCTAAAAAGATGTATTTTCTATAGGATGAAACCTATGTGACAAAAATCTTGAAGAAGTTTGAAAGCAAAATTTGTAAATACATCAACTATTCACTTAGAGCCAAGTGCCAAGACTTGTAGTTCAAACAATCTCATGAGGTGTTTCTGCCGAGGATAATTTTTTGGTAGTTGATTTCGTAGAGAGTTACATATTTGTTGCATAGAAGGAGAGACAAAGTGAATATTTCTATTCTAACCATGTGTATGTACTTGTCCATGTTCTATATAAACATGCACAACTCAATGTCGATGTGGTGGAGAACACTGATGATAATCATCATGTGATCAAAGAGTATCATTTCTATATTAGTGATGATCATGCTATCACATAATTTGTTCTTGTCCAAGCCCAAGACAAGTAAATCGAATTGGCATAACTACATGATAACCCACCACTATCACTTTAATAGGAAATCCCCATGTTTTAGGGAAGTAAGAGGTCCAATCCAGGGGAGGCATCCCTGGTAACCTCAAGTGATCTGATAATAAGGAAATGGTCAAGATCAGAGCGCCCTCTCGTAGGTTACCTAAGTCAAAAGGTTTATGTCTGTGAAATTGAGGCAAAGGAAGAGTGTTTGTGTACCTTCCTAGAACAAGAACAATATAACATATGTATATGAAGTAAAATTACAACAAGATGATGGTTTATAACAACCAATAGTATTTTGTAACAACCACAAGAAATTCAACTCAGAATTGCAAGAAAAGATAATGAAAACTTATCATTTATCAAGTAGATAAATTAACACATATCACAAGAAATTTTTGAGCTAGGCTAGTGTTGAGTTAGTGTATGTAGAAAAATGAAACAAATTAGATGGATGTAGCAGTGTTTTGCAACAACAACAATAAAGTTAGTGAATTTATTTAAGCTAGGGTTAGTAAAGGTTAGTAAAAGCCTTAGACAATAAAGTTTGAGAGTTTGATCAATTCCTTCACAAGAGAGCAAGTGAACTAGTGCCTTTTGGGCTATGGATTCTATTACAACAACAATAATCACTTGGAGAAATAATAATGATAATAATGTCTAAGGACAATGAAATGAAGTATGAGGAGCTAGGACCTTAGGGCCTCAAATTTCAAGCTTCAAAAGATGAATTTGCTAGAGAGCAAGCACTTTTGGGCTCTAGCGAATTCTTCTTTCCTTAGATTCTTGAAATATATTTATTGCAACAAGACTCTAGAACCAAACTCCTAAATTGCTAGCACTTTAGGGATTTAGGAGTCAACTTTAGACAAGATTATCTCAACAATTTAATAAGTTGAATGATCTAGAGAGAGTAGGAAACACTTGATGCTCCTCTCTTAGGGTTTTAAGCAAGCAATTTCATAATCTTCAACATGAACAAGTAAAATTTACCATAAACATCAAATGCATGAAATGAAAATTGCAGATTTTACTTACTTCAACAAGAATAATCAAGCACAAACCCTAGTTGCAGATTTTTTCAACAAGAACAATCTAAGAGACATCCAAAATTAGCTCCTCCAAGCCTAGCACATGAGTAAAAAGATCCAAGTATGCCAAAGAGGGTAAAAATTTCAGTCCTATCCTCTTGTGTGAGGAAGAGTTATGAAAAAAATGATTTGCCAAGAGGTGTATTTATATTACCTCTTTGGCCTAAAATGTCAACTTAAAAATATAAAGAGAGCCGACCTCAAAATTTATCCCTTACAATTGCAAAATTCAAATTTACATCAAAATATCCCTTAAAAGTGTGACATCATGCCCTTCTAGGGTGACGTTGAGCTCCTAAAATGGAATGTTGGGCTGGAAAAGGTGCAACGTTGGGCCTCCAAAGGCCATACATCACTCCACACATGCCAAATGTCAAGTCAATCCCTCCTCCATCAAACCATGAAGCCCTAACTGACGTCATGTGCTAGGAGGGTGACATCCAAGCCTTCAAAGGCTAACGTCCAAGTGGAGAGAGGTGGGAGATCATCTCCTAGCCATGCCGAAGTGCCTCCAAAGGAAATGCCCTCAACCATCAATGTGCAAATGGTGATCACAAGCATGTCCTAGACGTGGGGTTTCTTCATCCATTCTTGCTTCAAATCCCTCCATGAAGGTCCTAGCAATTCCATCTCACCATGAATACCTGTCACTAGGCGAGGTCCTACAAAGACAAACAAATACACCCTCCAAGGGTCCATAAGTCATAAGAATAATGCCAAGTAAGCCACATCTAATAATGGAACCGCCCGAACATGTGCATCAAACCCTCCCCTTTTAAACTAAACAAATGCTCAAAGACCTTATACAATTTATCAAATTTAGGTGTGGGAGGGGTGTCAAGGCATCCTATTGAGCTAGTTAATCTCCAAGCCAAAGGTGTTTCCCAAGGGAAACCTATCTAAGTCATCTGTGAGCATGAGGGGGAGTGGGGTAAGACTTTTGGGCATGGGGTTCATGACTTACAAGGGTTCATATTGTCTCATTTATGGGTGCCTTTATATAGGGTGTGTTGCCCTTCGTCTGTGATGCAACATTTTTCCATTAATTTATTAAAGTGTTTCCAAGTTGAAGACAATAAAGGGCATTAAAATGAAAATGCATAGCCCACATACGCTCTCCCTTGGTTGGCATGATTGATTAGTTAATTATTTATTTTACGGGTCCCTCATTTTTTCGAGAAGCATTTCATTTTTCTTGGGATCCCAGGGCGAGCATCTGGAAGGTTTATGATTGGATTTTGTCTTTTTCCAGCTACATTTCCCTCTTGGACTTCAACCCTGTCTTCCCATGAAATGAGGTACAATCCCTTCTTGGGTTAGTGCACCGAAAACCCAAAAGATGAGGAGACAAAATGGGAGAAGCATGGAAAGTGATAAGTATGATCTGGAATGGTATGATGGCTCTTCAAGATACCCCCTAGTGGCACCCCATTCCTGAGGGTGACCAATTTACTAGGACATAATGACACCCACCAAGGTTAAATAAAGAAAAAGTTATAATTTCCAAGCAAACATTTTTTAATCAAGAAAGGATTCTTTGCAACATATTCAAATGCTTCAATTATTAAAGTGACACTTACCATGATACCAAACTTATTACGTCATGAAGCAAGACCCATTGTCCTCTTGGGCCAAGTCAGTGTGATGGATGATGGTTCGTTGCTGGTGATGCATGGTGATGCATCGATGAATAGGAGGGGCCCTGTGGGTCCATGCTAGTCAATATGGCTCTCAACACTCCATTTCTACTACCCGTGGGCCTTGAGACATGATCTCCTTGGTTACCCCTAGTATGGGGTGGGGGGGTAACATACCATACACATGATATCTATTTTTCTCAAGACTATTTTGACATAATTTATAAATCATTGAATCATCATGGGTTGAATTCAACCAACATTGAATATGGTAAGATGGTTGTGATGATTAGTTTAAATCCTCGTGATCATTCTATTGGATGTGTCACCTTCACATGAGAACACCAACTTGAAATTTTTGGAATTTCTCTGAGAATGGACATGGAAAGGGAGAGCACGGTGGTGATGCGACATGTCTAAAACAAGCATTCTAGAGGTTTTATATGAGCCACTCCATTGAAATATATGTGTCACCCAATCAAACTGTTCTCTGGTGCAAATTGAATTTAAGCCATGAAAAAAATTAGAGATAGAGGGATGTGGACATGTATATATTTTGTTTACAAATTTATATTGAACTTTACACATTACATGTCTATTAAATGTTATTTTTAATGTGGATGAGAATGTTAAATGTCTTAGAATATATTGAAAAGCTAACACTTTTAAGTTTTCATATGCTTGAACTACATGTTACTTTGAAATATTGGAAGTGAGGATGTTGACATATCAATTTCATATGATATCAAGATCATGTGTGGGACTAGTAGTTTACACTCTATTAGGACAAAGGATTTTCAAAATGTATTTATTGATATAAGAAGCAATCATTCTTTTGTTGATTTTGTATAGGTGATGTAGAATTCACATAAGCTTGTGAAAACATGAATGTAAATTATGTCAAACCTTTGAAACCTACAAAGTTGAGTGATAAGGTAAAATTGTCACTTGTGATATTGCAAAAATTAGAATAAGAGGAAACTTTGTTCTCATATGGTGGTGATTGAGTTTATGATCTTGTTAGAGAAGGTAATATAACTACAATTGTGCAATTTACTTCATTAATAAAATCATTTGTTGATTTTTCATTTTTTTTTAAAGTTCCTTTTGTTTTAAATATTAAATATCATGTCTGTATTGAATATGATCTATTACTCATGTGTTATTTTTTATTTTCTTATGCAAGTGGACTTTGTTGTGGTTGCACCACAAGACAATAATGAAGAAGTGGAGTTCTATTTGATGTGATGCAAGAAGAGTAAATGGACCTTACTGGAGGACTATAATGATATCATTTTTTTTTCTATAAAAAAGTCTCAATTGTATTAAAGGGTTATTTATTTCAACAAACCCATAAAACTAAAGGATTATAATGATATTATTTTTTTCTATAAAAAAGTGTCAATTGTATTAAATTGTTATTTATTTTAGTAAACCCATAAAACTAATGACCATGTTAACTTTGAGGAGTTTCAATTAGATGTTATATGTTGCCAATATAACCATTTGGTCAATGTTGCTCATTTAAGGTTGATAGAGGTCACGACAATGAAGAAACTGAAGGCCAAAAAATGAAAAATATGGATGGTAGATCATGAACAAATAATCGAGGACAACATTCCATTATGATTTGGGTGTAAAAATATTTAGGCTTCCAGAATGATGTAACTTTGTTTTGTGAATGTTGCTATAATTAGCGACCATTGTTTATCTATGATTTTCCTTGAATTTAGGTTGTTTACATGTATGAATTCAAATTATGATCGATTGTGAGGATTCTTGGTTGTCGTGAGAGCCTAAATTATATATTGATTATTACCATGGTTTAATTATCCAATTTATTTATACAACTTTGAACATTTTCAATCATTAAGTACAATGTTGTTTCATTGTCTTCAACTTTTATCCACTCCTTATGTTCTTTGTTGGATATGATTATTTTTGTTTGGCTATGAGTTTGATAACTTATTTAGATCTAAAACTAATCATCCACTACTCATGGAAAGAGTCCATACATTCCAACTTGGTTTAAATAGTGCTCAGTGGTTCATGTGAAGTAATTTAAAATCTAACTCCTACCCTCCAACTTAACGATATTCACATAAATTTCTCATTCATTTGTGTCTTTCAACTTCACGTGAAGTAATTTAAAATCTAACTCCTACCCTCCACCTTCACGGTATTCACATAAATTTATCATTCATTTGTGTCTTTTAGCTTTTCTCATAACTTTCTTGTTCATTGTGTCCTTCACCTTTTTACTAGTAATATTTGGCACATGATTCACATGAACAATTAATAGGAGGAAATTCACCTCAACAAGGAGATCATATTTTACTTATGTTAATTTAGAATTTTAATTCATAGTTTCCAATTAATTTAAAGTTTCACAAACATAGCTAATATAAACATACATTTATAAATAAGAGTAATACATAAATCTCATACATCCACAATGTCTAAAAAATATATACAAATTTTATTTATTAAAAGGTTTGAATTAAAAAATTACAATCATTTTTTTTATTAATGGTTCTTCTTTTAAAACCTCATTCCTCGTTTGATGGTCTTTTGGTCTTAGTTTGAGCTAAAAAATTACAATCATATTCTATTAGTGGCGTTTGGTTCTCCTAGCCTTACATATACCAAATTTGAGGTACTTGAATCTTATATCTCCTAGCCTTACATATACCAAATTTGAGGTACTTGAATCTTATATCGTAATCTTAAGGTAATTAACCTAAAATAAAGTATTACTTAAAGCATAATCACAACCTGTTACATTATTTTCATCTTCAACTTGTGATTTTCTATCAACATTGTTTGGTTTTAAATTAAAACAACTTTTCCTTTTTCATTTATGTAAGGAAAATGCACCACATAAAATAAGTATTGATCAATTTTTTTTTACTTTAAATAATAATATCTAAGAGTATAACAATTATTTGTTTCTTAAGAAAATTTAATGGAAAAATTCAAGAGATATTTTCCTATATTTGTGAATGACATTTTTAGTAAAATCATGAATGTAAATTGATATGCTTCACCTAGAAGAATTCAAACTAAATAATTATGAACACGAAACTAACTAAATACCTAAGACAAATTATTAAACTAACACCCTTAAGATGACAATATAACAATTATATTTTAATTAAATTTTTTAATAATGAAAATAATTTTACTTCAAACTCTACATATTAAATATGATAAACATAATATATCAACATTACTTTATCGATAAAGTACATTTTCTTACTGCCATATTTAATATTGAACACTTGTTTATCATGGGGAATATGTGTAAGTATAAATAAAAGAGTCTTTTTCTACCATATATAGTTTTAATCACTCTTTGCTATTTGATTGCAAAGGTTTGTGAATATTAATAAATAATTACATTGAATTTCTTAATGTATTAATAAAATTTCAACAACATTTATTTTCTTACATTTCTGCCTACCCTAAATTTATGGAAACTTCTTTTATTTATAGGCTGTATTTGCCACTTAACTCGATTTATAAAGGGAAAAAACTCAATTATTCCAATATGATAAAGGTAAAGGGAAGAATAACAAATTAATATATTCAAATTGTATAAATGATTATTACTTTTACAGTTTCAAGAGTTAATTTATAAGTAATATATTTAGTCATAACGACATATGTGAATTATAATTTTCCGTCTACGGTTTGTTTTCCCTAGCGGAGGGTTCCTTGGGAAGGCTTCCCTCCAACGTATCATATTCAACAATATTATAAGCCTTGTATAAATAATAGGGCATCATACATCGAAATTAGCGTTACATATAATGCTGAATTCGAATCAAGTATAAGGATTTTTCAAGTTAAGATTTCAATTATTTTTTTAGTCATGTACTTAATTTGAAATCGCTCTGTTATTGCGTAAATTGTAGGTTTGGAAAACTCAACTCAATCCATAAGATAACGATAAATGTGGGAGAGTGTACCCATTGTCACCTTAGATAAACCTTCCCCTCATATTAGTGAAGGAAAAATCCTACACAAGGGGAATCTCGGGTGGCCCTAGGGGGATTGAGACGGAAGATGGAGAGATGATAAATGAAACCCCTATAGGTCAATGATAGAGATGATGGAAGGCTTGAAAATGAGTCTTGTAGAAGGAACACGGTTGCCAAGTGATAGATACCTGCAAAACAATGTTAGCCCTGCCCAGAACAAGACAAACAATGGATATATAACCCTTTAAACCAAGGGGGACAAGCAAGAAACCTTGTCGTTACAAAATTGCAGCAGTTATAGAAATATATATCAACAACATAGAATGACAATGGCTACAAATTTAACCATCCAAAATCTAGTACAAGATATAAGAAATAAAGCTAGCAAAGAGTAGTCTAACTTCCAATGATTAAAGTGAGATTTTGATGGTGATTATGGTTGTTTATTAGATGTTATCAACAAGCTTTTTTTTTTTTCCAAAGAAAATTCGCTCAAAAAATTATATTAAATAATTATTCTTTTTCTTTTACAGACACATATACTTCACTATCTCGATCTGTCGGAACAACAAAGCTTTACTATAATCATAGGAGCTCCGATCTTATTATAACAACCAAGTGGTTGTAGCAAACAATTGCTACAACAACAAAATCTAACCACAAAAATTAACAAGTAATCTGTCAAAAAGATGGACAATGAGTAGTAGAACACTAATAGGTGTTTGCAAGTACGTTTTAGCGGTTGGCAAGTGTGCAACAAGTAAAAGAGAGAGTTTTTTTGCAACCCTAATGGTTGTAGCTTTAAGTTTATAACAACAACAAAATTATTGGCCTAAAGAGGACACCCTTATGGCATAAGCAAGCTTATAACACTAAGAAAATATTCCAACTTGAACAAATTCAATATCTCGAAAATCATGCATTCCAATGCAAGTATTTTATATATCCTATGCAATAAAAGATTAGTGCCCTGCCAAATGGGTTATGGAGTCCTCTTGTAATAGGTTAGATCTACTATCTCCCTAGGGGTATAAACCCTTTTACTCCATAGGGAAAGTAAAATCTAACAAGGTAAATCTAGAAGGGTTTAAGCCCTTTTATTCCTCCTAACAACCTTTGCAATAGCTTCTTTCACAAACAACAATGATAAAACTTGGTGGATGGTGTATGCACTTATACTCCTCCAAGGATATAGCCAATAACAATCATGGAACAAGAAAGAAAACTAAAAATATGCAGTTTTTTCTTACCAATTCCAAAAAATGTCAAGACAAACCCTAGTTACCAAGTATTTTTCATCACCAAAGCAAGAGAAAGAACCTCCGAGAGATAGCGCACCACTTCACTCCACAAGACAAGAGATAAACCATAGCACAAGAGAGAGAGAAGATGAATTTTCTCAAGAGGGGTGCAAGGTTCAACCAAGAATCCTCTCCAAGATGGGAGAGTTATGTTAAAATGAAATAGAAATGATTCTTATTTATACAAATCTCCTAAAAAGTGTTTGTCCACTTAACTTATGGTAAACCACAAAATAAGGGAGACATTTCCCTTTATTTTTCCCATTTACAATATTAAATTCAAAGTTAACCTAAAAATTGCACATAAGAAACCCTAAATATGATGTCAACCCTCTCTAGGGTGACGTTTTAGCACTTCTAGCAAGTTGTTTGAAGTTAGAGGTGAAACGTTGGGCCTCCAAAGGCCTCCCTCTCATGCGATAGGGTTTCCTCCATCAAGCCAAGGCCTCTCTCCAAATTCCAAGTGTCCATCAAGTTAACACCATCACCACCAAAACACTAGCCCTAGGGTGATGTCAAGCCCTCCAAAGTGGCATTTTGACCTCCAAAGGAAAAATGTTGGGCTTGTAGGGGCTAGGTGAGATCTCCATGGTGTCTTTCAAACCTCCAAAGGATGTCATCATCATCTAGTGTGTGGGCCATGGTATCCACCATGTGGGCTTCATGCCCCAAGGAAGCCCAAGCTAGGCTTGTTCTTCCAAAACTGTCCACCAAGTAAGGTCCCACAAAGACAATTAATACAACCTACAAGGATCTCAAGTCAAATGCATCATGATAAGTAAATCAAATCAATAAAAGAGCCACCTCAACATGTGCATAAAAAACCACCTCATCAAATTAAACAAGTGCTCAAAGACCCTATGCAACTTTCCAAGTTTAGGTATGGGAGGGTTAACAAAGTGACCTATTGGGTGAATCATTCCCTAAGTAACCGAGTGTATCTCAGGTGGACCCCCCTCTAAGCCACGTGGATAAGATGAAGTGGATGGGGGCAAGACTTTTGGACATGGAGTTCATGACATACAAGGGATCGTAGTGTCTCATTTATGGGTGCCTTTGTAGAGGATGTGTTGCACCTTCGTTTTCAATGCATCCTTTTTCCAAACCCGTTTAATGGCATTAATTAATTAAGGTCCAAAAACAACTGCGTACTCCATATGGGGTAACATATAGCTTGGGGGGCAGTACCACAGTGTCACTTGAAGGGAGAGGTGCATAGAGTGTCATGGGGGTAAAGTCTAGCTTCTAACGCACTTGTGTAGATCCCTCAAAAAGTGGGACATTTATATATATGTGTTTGCTTTTGCAGGTCTTTGAATTTTTAGGAGAAACATTTCATTGTTCTCAAGACCTCTTTGGGCGAGCATATGGAAGGTTATGATTTGGATTTTATCTTTTTCCAGCCACATTCCCTCGGGCCTTCAACCCCTTCTTCCCATGAAATGAGGGACAATCCCTTCTTGGGTCAATACACCCAAAAATCCCAATAGATAAGGAGGCGAGGGGATGGAGTGTGGAAAGTGGTAAGTATGATTGGGAATGGCATGATGACTTGTCGAGGGGACCTCCCAGTAGAAAACCCATCCCTAAGGGTGACCACTTACTAGAGTGCAATGTCAACCATGAAGGTGAAACAGGGCAAAGAGCATAACTTCCAAGTAGATATTACATAATCAAAAACAACTTTAAATGCAACACACTCACATGCCTCAAATATTGAAATGACACTCACCATAATACCTGGCTTGTACCTCATGGAGAAAGACCCAATTTCTTTTGGAAGCAAGCTGATGTGGCAGATACCATCGCGATGAATCTGAAATCTGTGGTGGTGAGGCAGGCCTCTGTCTGTGCAAGTGGACGTTGTCAACCATATGTCTCTCGATACTCCATGTCTGCAACCTGAGGGCCTCGAGATATCATCTTCTTAATTATCCCTAGGAATTGGGGATAACAAGATCCAAACAAGTGAATGGTTGTAAGGCTCAATACTTGGAAATGTAATTCGGTAATTAAAGAATGTTAAACCAACTATTAAAGACAATTCAAATATAAAATTGAATGAGACAAAAGAAATAAAGAAAAAAAGAAATAAAGGAATAATAATAATAATAATAATAATAAGAGACATAGTGCTCGGAAAAAAAAAAAATAGGAGACATACCAAGGAATAGGAAATGAAGGGTCATTCCTTTAGCCTTCCCATTAACCCAAGTATCCTCTTTTGTTCCTATAATTTCACTCTCAAACAATATTTTGACCAAGGAGGTGAGGATGCACAAAGAGCCATTAGTTGCATTATAAACTAGAGATTGTTGAAATCAACTGAGCAACCATTCGATGCTGGGGTTTTTTCCTTTGGTTTTCCCTAGGGGAAATTTTGTGTCTTTGTGTGACAAAATTTTCTTAGTGGTCGATGAATTGTGGATTACTTGGTTAAGTGTGATTAATTGGCATTCCCTTGGTTAGTTTCCTGAGTCGTGGCTTGCCATTGAAATCTAATTAATTAATTTGATGTGTCATTGAACACTTGCTCTGTAGACATTGTATTTCCTATTGTCTTGAGTGTGTTAATTAATGGTGGAAGCATACAAAGAGATTATGTTGAACTGAAAACGATAGTAATATACTATGTCCTTAGTTCGTATTTGTACACTACTCGGTTAATCCACCAATTGATTGATGTGATTATTAATTCATCTTGGAAATCAAATCCTATCCAATGTGTGGTTAATTGCAACAACTGGAAGTTTCAAACCACTTATCTAATTGAGTGAATGAGATTGACAGTTGTAGTGAAAGAGTTATTACACATATCGAACTAGTTTCCAATTCCACACCTTATATTCAACATTACAGTCCTCCTCAAACCGTTGGCATTGTTTCTGAGCAATGTCTTTACTGTTGGAAATTCAAAAGAAACATTGGTTGACAAGAGGCCATGGGAATCTCTTGGATCATTGGTAATCTCTACAACCTTCCCCAGGACTGTACGTGGCCATAAGATGACTTTACAGGCTATACATTGTTGTACCTTGCGATAACTTGTCTTATGTGAATGCTAGAGCATTAGATGCATAAGTTATATAAATCTTTCTCAGATACGATGCATTAGAGTAAGGCATAACAATTTCTCTTATTTGTTGGATAGTTTATTTATGGTTTTCATGAGAATTGACTTGGCCAGTGCCAAAGTGATAGGATTCTAAATCGGTTCCCTTTGTAACAATGCTAGGTTTTGATATCCCTTTGGATATTAGAGGTTAAATACACATGCATGTCATTCTTTCTTGTCTCATAGATGTTGAGTAGGTTCATGGTGAAGGAGAGTGTGCAAGAGATAGTGTGGAGACCATATAACTGGTAATCCCCCTTAAGGAGTCAATTGATGTTTCTTTTTATTAATTGAATTGAGCAACCAAGTATTTGTCGATTAGCTGATTGTGAAACAATGGTTGTTCAATTTAGAATTGATTGGGTGTAATTGCTTCCCACTATCGACACTTGCAGTAGCATACCATTCTAACGAGCATAACCATCCTTTCATATGTCAGGAGGAGGACGAGCAAGCATGTAAGCACAATTTTCATTGTTTTTGAACCCTTGAACAAGGTTCTTGCATGAATGGATTCAGAGGGTGTGTCATTCATTTGGTTCTTGAGAATAAGAATTGTTCTTATGTATATTGTCTCATTGTTTCTAGTTAATAAAAGTTACAGAGTAAATTGCTAAGTTGGATGTGAGAACTCTTTTCAATTTTGTTGGCTAATTGCACAATTTACATAACTAATCCATCATTTGAGTAACCAGAATGGAAGTGCTAAGTATGTATTAGACATAGAATGACCTCCACTAATATTCCTCAACCCAGAGTAAGGGGAATTTAGCCATTGGGCATTGGATCAAATATTGCCACACAAAACTAAAAACATTTGAAAGTAGAGCAAACACAATGACACCAAATACATATGTAGACGTTGATCGAGTGCATTGTTCCTAGATGGCTTGAGTATATGCATATGATTTTATTGCATTGACTGAGTTAGAGATTTGATTAGCATATTGAATAATAGGGGTACACTCTGCTATTGTATTGCTAGCTTGTTGTTGTGTGTAGGCTACACCACAGACAAAGATCTATGTACAAGATTAAGAACAAAGGTCATATTTTAATTTCCACATAGGATCTACATTGGTGAAGCGAGTGGGGTATAAGTCCCTCGTTTATGGATCAACAAGTTTCTTTGAAGAGCACAAAAAGACATGTCCCTTGCAATCACAATGATACTAACTAATCTGTACAAATCAAAACACAAATATATTTATATTTGTGAAGGTTGTGGGCGTTTATATTTATACAAAGAAAAATTATAAAATCATCCACCATAATAGTTAAGAAAAACAATACATATTCTATAATCCCACAATCCTTGCCTTGCTCGATTTGAGTATGGAAAATTTTTACTTTTGACATTCGCCTTGGCCTTACCTTTCCCATTGTATTCTATCAACCTACTTACAGTTTACACAATCCAAATTTAATTGCCAGTGCATTTCAAATAATAAATCTTGAAGCTTTCACACCATTTTCAAATAAATCTAATTTAAAAAATGTTGTCAATAAAAATACATGAAGCAATAAAAGATAATCCTTCCCTTGATGATTAATTTATATCTTTCTCCAACATTTTCTATCATTCATTTCTTTCAAAAATAGTAAAATTCTTTGGAAAATTAATGAAATTGTTTTCATTGAAAAAGACATGAGTTCGCCCACAGGGGTGTAGACCGATTGGCAAGTGTCGTGTAAATGGAAGGAAATATGTAAAGGAGGTCTCAAGTTTGATTCTCACCCCGATTTAGTTGTGCTCCATGCTTGCGGGCTGTGTGGCACACCTGGGGTTATAGTGGTAGCGGACGGGTATCGAACCCGTGTCACGCGAGTATGAGAACCGGAAGTTGTCGATTCCCTCAGTAAAAAAAAAAGAAAAAAAAAAGACATGAGTTCAATTCCACCTAGAATGTAAGCTGAGAATTGTCAACATTCATCTGTTCATTTCCAAGGAAATAGAACACATTAAACTCAAAATGCAATGTTGAAGAACATTAAGGAATACAACAAATATTTTTTTTTTGCAAAATTAATTTTCCAGTAAGTATGACTTGGTGAAACTTAGTTTTAATGGAAATGTTTACCCATCTATAATCATTATAGTGATCATATATTCACATATTATATATCTTGAATCAGTTGTGTACCCTTTTAGAAAATTGTGTCCCTGGCTTTGTCACCATTCCACAACTTATCCATCAATTTATTTATTTTTAAAATAAAAATTGATGAATATTATATTAAAAAAGCTATAGTGAAGCTAACAACAAGCATACAAAAACCATTCATATAGTGTTTCATACAAAAATGGAAACTCTCATAAGCCACATAAGAGAGTTTGTTGATGTCTACAATTATTACATCCCTATTGTTCTTGCAAGTAAATTGCTTAATAAAAATGCCTAATATTCAAATTACTTTAAAAAATATGAAACATAAAAACTAGCAGAACAAGTGATGGTTGTTTGCTTCCTCTGACCAATATTAGAGGGATGAAAATTCTATTGATCGATGTCCATGTCATTTTTCATTTGGTGTAATGTCTCCTCCTCTTTGAAATTTTCATGGGTGGAGTTGATTGACATCCTATTGTTTGAGTTTGTGGAGTGGAATTATTTACTGAGGTTGATGTCAATAGGATTGTCATATTTTGAGTGGCACTTTAATGTTCATTCTTGTGAACTTTGGAGGTCACCGAGAATAGGGAGTTTCTATTATATTGATTAGACTCCTCATGTCTTTGGGGAGTTCTCCTAAAATCTAAAACATCCTTGTGATCCATATTTTATGAGCCCAAATGAAAGGTAATTGAGGGTGACAAAGTTGAATTGGGGTCAATTTGACCGAGGCTAATTCCAACACACATATGAGGTTCTTTATTCCACAGATCAAGAAGTAGAATGGGAAGCACACTATTCTTCTATAGATTACTATGACCTAATATAAAGTTTCCAATACGTCTAACCCCAAATGTAACCAGAAAGAAATATCCCAAACATTTAAGAACCAAAGAACATAGAGACAATGGCTAATTACTAATGGTGAACATAAATTCGAAAGAGTGAGTGCTATGGAAGTTCAAGAGAAGAGAGAGACTCTGCATAAGAACCTCTTTTTGATCCAAGTCCAAATCCTAGAGGAAAATTCCAAATATTTAAATCCAAACGCTTTATAGGAAACTAAGCAAGTTCACAATTATACACTAAATTCCTTTGAAAATTGAAGCTTGTATACCAAAATCCTATAGAAATAACCCGAGATCAAAGAAATATCTTACATGTTGGAGTTGAATCTACTTGAGAACCCTCCTGAACTCACTTCAAATTCCATTCCAGGTTTGCACCATAGTCCCACCCTACCATTAATGAGAAGCCATAAAAATGAGTTCAATAGATCAGACAAAGTTTAATTCTAGCATGTAGATGGGATGGGGTCGCGTCCTTGCATATCCCCTCCCTGTGCTTGAAGAATGATAAGATAAGTGTTGTAGCATGTGTTGTTTACTGGAGATAAGACGTGGCTTGAGATTACAAACCTAAATACTTAGGGGATATAACAATATATATGCCCCCATTCTTTCTTAAGTCCTTTGGATTTAACAAGGTGGCTTCATTGGCTAACAAATCAACTCAAGAATTGGGTTGTCTCAGGACTTGATAAAATGAGACCCTGATATGATTATTAACCTCCTTATTAATTTGAGTGATGATCTGATCTAAAGATTTTCCATAGGAGTTGATTTTACAATCATCAATTTGATGATAACACTTGAGACTCCTATAGCAATCATATATTTTATGTAAGCTTCCTTGGCAAGGAGGAGACCTTGGAGAAGAGCATAGGCCTCAACTTGGTTTTTTGTAGATTGTCTTTGACCCTACACAAAATTTATTTCCATTTTTCCTTTGGGATCTAATATGACCCCCCCTGTACCTGCCACCCCTGGGTTTCCTTTGGACACAACATCAAAGAACTTAATAAAGGATCTTTACTTTGATCACCAATCTTGGAAATCTTGCATGTCCATTCAATTTTTCAATGAATTACTATTGTTTGGATTGTAGGAAATTCAACTGAAGCTCTGAGCAAGTATAGGGAATTGATGAATCCATTCTTCCTCATCTTGATCCAATGATTGTTGGATTGACTTCCCTTTATTCCTTGAATTAATATGGTCCAACATAATACCTCTTTCCTTGGTTGCTACGTATTTAGGATTGTCAAATTCCTAATTGAAGATAACCTTGTTACAAGCCAGCCATATCTTCCAACAAAGAAAATTTGGAAGAGTAGTCCATAACCTTTTAAAGATATTTTTGTTTTTCAAAAATCCTTTGTAATTTTTTATCCACAATATAAACATGTCCCTCCATGAGTTGGGGACCATACCTATTTGACGAAGTTGCAATCAAAGAACAAACAATGCATTGATTCCTCTTCAATGAGGCATAAGACACACCTTGAAGGACCTTGAATTCCCCTTTTTGGAGGTCTTCTACTATTAGAAGTTGCCATGGAACATGATCCAACTTTTTTTTAAAATTTATTTTAGAGAGACTTGATGCTAAATTTTGATCGTTGAGGAAGGGGATGAGATATGAGTTGATGCATGTAACCATCCTTCACCCTGTATTCCTAAGCACCCCAACTCCTATGATCTATGGTATTTATATCCCATGGAACATATCCCTTGAGAGTGACTAACAGATTTAAAGCCAATGGAATAAGATGGGGAGGAGTAAATCCAAGCAACCATCCAATCCAACAACCATAACTTTCAGACCATAGAAAAATGTCAAAGAGAGTATTTAGGTTCTTTCTTTCCATCGATGTTTTTAAAGGGAGCATTTCCATGTTTTTCTCTAGAGGCTAGCTTCACATTATGTTGTCCTTCTAGATTTGGATCTCCTTGCCATTGTTGGGCATCCATGTTATTCTAGAGCGGATTATAGGGGATACTACTTTGAGAAGTTTCTATATATGAGAGCCTTTGTAATTTTCCAGCAAGCCATTGATGTACCACTTGCGATTTCCCTTGAAGTATTTTTTCCATAGAATTTTCTTCCACCAATCTAATATACCTGTAACTGTCCTCCATATAATATTGGCAACTAGGGAAAAATTCATAAGAGATGAGCCATTGATTCCCAAGCCCCATATTTCTTTTGGAGCTTTGACTATTTTCAAGTTTATCAAACAAAACTTTTTGGTATTCGATTTGCCTTCTTGCCATAAAAAAATCATGATTTTTTGAGCAATTTGTTGCATAATGCCCACTAGGGATAACATGTGGGAGCATTGAAAAATCCAAAGGGATGTATGGATTGATTTTATTAAGACAACTCTAACTATAGGATTCAACTACTGTGATCCCCATTATTTAAATTTGGATATGATTTTGTCAATAATGCCTTGCTAGGATTGGGTCGTTGGGTTGCTCAGGGATAAGGAATTCCCATATATTTGAATGTATTCCAATTCTCTTAGCATGGAAACTGCATGATTCAAGATATAAAATGTAGGATATGAGAGCTTATGTTCTAGCCAAAAATTTGAATTTTTTTGGTTGTTAATATTTTCATTGCGGGTGCTTATATAGAGGTCTAGAACCTGTTTAAATATTTCAACAAGGATAATGGAAGCTCCACCCAAAGAAGGGTGTCATTAGCAAATTGAGAATGATTCAAACTTTTAACTCCCATGATTATTTTGATTCCTGGAAGATTCCAAATAATCCTTTCAACCTCCAACTTTTGACTGAAAGAATCTGTCATAATTACTTATAAAAGAGGAGAGAGGTGAAAACCTTACTTGAAACCCCAACTCCCTGGAAAGAAGGATGTAGGCCTCCCATTAAACAAGGGGGGAATCAAAGGAGTGATGATGCATGATAATACCCATGAGATAAAGGGTGTAAGTTTTAAACCTGTGAAGTAAAGCAATGCATATAAATTCTTAAGAAAAACATAAATTAATCAATGGCTCATACACATAGTACACAAAGATTTACACTGGAAACCCTTAACCAAGAGAAAACCAACCTTCCTTGGTGCCGCACCTATCAACTCTTCATTGTATTAATTTCACCATTCACAATACAATATTTTGGGTATTCCCCAACTTCCAAAACCCTAATCCCTTAATCCGGGATTAATTTAGAAAACTGCTAAAAACAGTGAAAAGCGATAAAATAACAACCCCCCCCCCAAAAAAAAATTCGGCGCGCTGCCCCGAACGCTTCGTGTAACTTGGGGGGTCAATCCTATTCCCTCCTTATGCATTTATCGATGCACATGCCCACAAATAATGAAAATGGGTGAGATTTTTAGACACGGTCATCAAATTTGACACCCCCCCCAGACACATACACACATGCAAATAATATAACACCTACCCAACATTCTCCCACTTGTTCTTTTCTTTGCATACAGGGGATCATAAGATTACATAGTCAACAATTCAGGGAAATGATGGCCATTGTTTCTCTACACCAAGAGAACTTCTTAGTGCTCACAGACTTTGTCAATGAATGTGCAACATTCTTCAAAGTGTCAACCTTATCCAACAACACCTTCTTGTCTTCAACCATGTCTCTCACAAAATGATATTGAACATCAATATAGTTTGTCTTTGAATGATAAGATGGGTTCTTTTTGTAAATGTGTTGAACCTGCACATAATAGATCTAGCTAGAAAATACCACACACATTTGCAGAGAGAAATTGAGAAAGAAGAAGCAAGAGAGAAAGAATGGAAGAATTCTCATTAACCGTATTCCACACTCAAAGAGTGAATAATTTACAATATACATAGGATAAATGAGTAACTAATGATCCATAGTGGTGGTCTCGATTGATTTGGACACACACCAATAGTTACAAGAGTAAACTGCCACCTAGTCTAGTCTCTCAGGCAGTTACGGGAGTGAACTACCATCTAGCTGAGTTAACTAGTCAATTAGTATTTAGTTAACTAATTGAACAAAGAGTAGTGAGTTGGTGATGATCCTAATGTTACATGGTGACAAAATCAATGCAACATCTAAACTCAAATCAACTAGTCAAATTGAAGTGTCAATTGAAAGAGAATATTCTCTAGGTGGAATATTCTCCCCTAAAATATAGGAGACTGGATAATGACTAATTATAACTAATAAACAAGGAATAACATTAGGAAAAAGAAATCCTAGGTGTGTGTGAAGTAACTCCAACACCCCCCCTGAACATCACTATGGTGAAAATAAAGAATGGGTCCTGGCTACGAGGCCATGTTAGGTACCCAAATACAAAAGATACATTGAAATAAATGAGGAAAGAGGGAAAACCTCATGGGAACAAAACCCCCCTCAAATTACAATGCATAAAATAAAAAATGATAAGGAACAAAAGACAGCTGCTAAACAACCATGTCCTTCACTTCAAGAAGACCTCACAACTGTGCAAGTTTGTGCTCTTTGAAGATTTTGTTGAAGATGTATATGTCTGCACAAATTTGATGAAGTATATGCATCATTGATATTTCCACACATATCCACTTTCTCTTCTTGTAATGAACAATATCCAAATAAATTTTGGATAAAACTTTGAAAACTGTGTGGACGTTTCCGGAAAAACGCTGAAATTTTGTTGATTTTGAAACGATCATAACTTCACTTTTCGGACTCCGTTTCGGACGTTTTTTTTTTGAAATTGGATATTTTCCCGAATTCAAATATCCAATTTGTTTCTACAAATTTGGCTTATAAAATATGAAAATGGCGTCTGATGTGCGCAGCTCCCTTTTTTACTCTTGAGATGCATGCATGGTGCATGCAAAAGTGTCTGCATGTGACTCCTGAGATGCATGCCATATATCTTCCACATGAATTTCAGAAAACAAATCTGAAATGGATTAGACATCATCTTCAATTAATGGAATACAAATTTCTGCAAAAACTTTTGTAGAAGACTCTTCATAATAAGAGGCTTGATCTTCTGATGGCTTGATCTTCTGGCTCTATCTGTTCGACCTCCTGCATGAAATCTTCACAATATTATTTATTCCCAAATAAAACCTCCAATTTGGTCCATAATTCATTTGAAGTTAATCCTGGTGATTCTTCATATACTTAATGGAAAAGTTCGGGAGAAACAAACATGCCGATACTTCCTATGGCCATATCTTGTCTATTGAGAAAGTCATTTTTCTCATCGACAGAATCATGCTCTACTTCCATTGCCATGGTTATTTGGTATAAGCCTCTACTTCTGAGAAGAAGTAGAATCTTTGGCTTCCATTCCAAATAGTTATGAGGCGTGAGAAGTATTTCCGGCGAATAATCCATCTTTTTGTTGTATTCAATCTTTTGTACCTGCAAAAAATGATTTGGTGTAGCTTTCGCTTAGCAGTCCGTCAGCTCTAATACCATGTAAATGTGTTGAACCTGCACATAATAGATCTAGATAGAAAATACCACACACATTTGTAGAGAGAAATTGAGAAAGAAGAAGCAAGAGAGAAAGAATGGAAGAATTCTCATTAACTGTATTCCACACTCAAAGAGTGAATAATTTACAATATACATATGATAAATGAGTAATTAATGATCCATAGTGATGGTCTAGATTGATCTGGACACACACCAACAATTACAAGAGTAAACTACCACCTAGTCTAGTCTCTCAGGTAGTTACAAGAGTGAACTGCCACCTAGCTGAGTTAACTAGTCAACTAGTCTTCAGTTAACTGACTGAACACAGAGTAGTGAGTTGGTGATGATCCCAATGTTACATGGTGACAAAACCAATGCAACATCTAAACTCAACTCAACTAGTCAAATTGAAGTGTCAATTGAAAGAGAAAATTCTCCAGGTGGAATATTCTCTCCTAAAATATAGGAGACTAGATAATGACTAATTATGACTAATAAACAAGGAATAACCTTAGGAAAAAGAAATCCTAGGTGTGTGTGAAGTAACTCCAACACTTTTCCTGAAAGATTGCACTCTAACTGTCACAATATAATCTTGTTAGACAACTGAAGGGGGGGGGGGGGTGAATCAGTTGTTACTGTGCTTAAACAATTATACCCATTTTTAAACTCATTATAGAACACTCAATGATGATCACAATAATTCAGGGAAGTAAGCAATAGAGTATTCAACATCAATCACACACATGAAATATACAGAGACAGATATTCCTGAGGAAACCCATAAAGGGAGAAAACCTCTTCTTCTTAATATGATATGTAGTCTTTATTTTCTGTACATTATCATTCTTGTGAGCACCAACTCTTTGTGAGGCTACCACCTCTATTTTACAACTTACAACTTGCTGAGAGCACCAATTCTCTGGTTTATCTAGAACCCACTAGAAGGGAGCACCAACTCCATGAGTGTTCCAACACCAACTGGATGGAAGCACCAACTACCAGTCACATAGGCACCAACCTATATAACAGAGAACAATGGTTCTCCCTTGCACCACCCTACCACCTTGGTTTTTATGGCTGCAACCAGATGGAAGCTACAACTCCCTGTGTTCAAGCACACACTTGAAACTTTGAGGACAACAATCCTCCCTAACACCACCCTGAGATATAAGTCTTTGCTTGCTGAAATTTATTACAGTGATACAATATTTATCAATGGCTTACCAATCTCATCATTGTTTTGCTACACTGCTCTGCTCTAACTACATCAATGTCTTCCTGCTCGCATCTCCTTGCGCTTTCTGTTCTTCTGTGTTTTATGCTCTGTGCGCCATGTCCGTTCTGTGCGCTATGCTTCCTCTCTGCATTTTTTGTTCATACTATTATCTTTGTTACATACAATTCAACTTGTTTTACAAATTAACTGTAGCATTTTTCTGTCACGACATTTTACTTTTATTCCCGCTCTCATCATTCGTTACACTCTGCATCTCCAACGCTCAAGTTGGGAATCTAAAAAATGCACAGGAATCATCATTCCAATGCCCCAAAACAACGATTCGGTTAGTGTAACTGGATCGTAATTGATCATTAAACCACGAAGTGAAACAACAACCCTTCGATCAGATTATGTTTAATCAACGTCGTTGGATTATACACGTAGAGACTTTTTGATTTTACAATGCGTAACCACTGAAGTGGAGCCTAGCAGCACTAGATCCTTCCTTAATCTTCACCTAATGTGACCTTGGGCGATGCTCTCATGTGACCACGTGCTTGCGGGCACGACCAAAGGTGGTTTGAGGGAAATCCGCTTTTCACCCCGCAATTCACTACAGAGCTCCACGTATGCTTTCTTCAAAACCGTGGTTTCGATTGTGGCCCGCCTTCAACATTTTAAAGTTCACGCACCTTCAATCCCCACAATGCGATGGGACCGTCGATCTCACGATCTTGACGGTGCTCCTGAACTGACAGATCATATCTAACCTTATTAAATCAACGACTGTGATCTATTTCGTGATCCAGGCTCCGGGAGTTTCAAATCTCAAACCCTGCTTTCCTTCGTACGCCAATCCTCCGGAGTCGATGATTTACAGACACCTATCCTTCTTAATCAACGACTCAGCCTCTACTTCGGGAATTTGACCTTTCAACCAGATCAACGGTTCTGTGGCCCCTTTCTCGATTCAATGGTTGAGATCTCCTTCGCTACTCCGGGTTTTGGCGATTTCAATTCTCACCTTCACGCTCTCCCATAACACTTTAGCCGGAGTCCACAGATTCCTGCCACTTGTCCTCAAATCAACGGTCCTCATTCACTTCGAAACTTTGGCCTTCGACAATTTCAAACCTTTCTCGTTTGTGTTTTCCCGTAGTAGTTTCGCCCGGAGTCAACGATCTATTGACACATACCCTCCTACACGATCAACGATCATAAGTGACTTCAACCCTTCATGACTTTAGGTTGATCGCTACTTCATTCTCCTCCGGAGTGGTCACCTGCTAAATAAATCATAGGCGGTGGAGACCGCTTACTGTCAGTTAACACTTCCACTTACACTGTCCTTCCACTGTACTAGATCAATGGTTGAGAATGCACCCGAAGTGATCTTCAGATCGGACGACTCATGTCCATTTCAGAACTTCGACGTTCGAGACTTTGAGACTTTAGGCATCTGTTGGTGGTGAAAATCTCGAAGTAAAACTCCCGGAATGACGTAACTTGCTTAGGTCACTTGATGCCGTGGCATGAGCCGAGTGTTTGCCACGTGTCACTCAGATTCATTATTTGCACGTACCTGAAATGTCGATTTCAGCTTGACACTTTTCATTATCTGACTGTGCCACATGTCTTTGCTGACGTGGGTGAGACGTGTAGGCAGTTTAGTGGAATGTGACATGTAGCGGGTAGTGGAGTGTAACGTCGGAGGGTGAAGGTGGTATGTATGAGTCGTTTGGTGGTTTACTCGGAGGGGGGTTAGGTGCTAAGTGGTAATGAGTGAGGGGGGTCCGAGTTGACAGGAAGGTGACACGTATGAGGGTCCCATATGAGAAATACCACCAACTCGGACCCCCCCCCCCCCACGGTTAAAGGCAGAAAGGTCGGGGGGGTCCGATATGCCCTGTCGATCGTAGATATAAGTACCCGATTATCGATCGTTGAGATTAGCATGCCCTTCTTCAAACTTATCCTGTCCTTCCACTTTAGAATGATCTGACAACTGAAATTTACTCTGGCTCTCCGGACTTCGGGGATTTCAAATCTCAAACTTTGCTCCCTGTTTATCTTATCCATCACTTAATTTGATCTGACGGTCATGAAGTCTCTTGAAGCAGATCCATGATCAAGGATTTTGATTCGGATCATGTTTCTGTACTGCGCTTTCCCTTCTGAGCTTTGATCTCTGCATACTGTTTGCTTCTCCTCCTAAGCTTATGCTTTTCTTGTTTGCCATCATCGCTATTGTTCTTGCCATCAATGACAAGAACACTTCCTGTAAAACATGCCAACAATCTCCCCCTTTGGCATTGATGACAACCTTGAAAGGCTGCACTATTTTGCTTAGACCTCCGACTGTAGGATCCAGACCACACATTTTCTCCCCCTTTGACATCAATGTCAAAGAAAACATGCTCCCCCTGAGATGTTGCAGTACTTTTCGAAGGTATCAAATATTCAACCAACACATACTCCCTCTGACAGGATGGAATCTCTTAGGTGAGAGAAGGGATGACACCCAACTTCTGACGGAGATATTCAAATGGTGTGTTGGCTAGGGGTTTAGTAAAGATGTCTGCAATTTGTTCTGTGGAAGGAATATAATTCATATGAACAACTTTATTTCTAACCTGCTCTTTGAGAAAATGATACTTTATTGGTATGTGCTTCGTCTTTGAATGGAGAACAAGATTCTTGGAGACACTAGTGGCACCGGTGTTACCACAGTGAAGTGGAATTGGATCAGTATAAGTTACCTTCAGATATGCAAGAGTTTGTATCATCGATAAAATCTGAGTTCAACAAGTAGTAGCAACAATGTACTCTGCCTATGTAGTTGATAATGAAATAGATCCCTACTTCTTACTAAGCCATGCTACAAACAAATCACCTAAGAAGAATGCACCTCCACTGGTGCTCTTTCTCTCATCCAAAAAATTTGCCCAATCAACATATGAATATGCAGTTAATTGAAAATTCTGCTTTCTAGGATACCAGAGACCATAAGTCATTGTACCCTTCAAATATTTGAATATCCTTTTGACAACTGCTAAATGACTTTGTTTAGGAGCAGACTGATAATGACCTACCATTCCAACAACTTGCATTATATCAGGACGAGATGATGTGATGTACAAAAGATTGCCTATCATTGATCGATATGTTCTTTGATCAACATCAGGTGAGATATCATCTTTACTGAGCTTCCAACCAACCGCCATAGGTGTGCTCACAGGTGTAGAATCTTCCATCTGAAACCTCTTTAACATCTCTTTCAAATACTTTTCTTGAGAGATAAATATCCCTGCAGAACTCTGATTGATTAGTAAACCAAGAAAATATGACAGTTCTCCTATCATGGACATCTCAAACTCAATCTGCATTGAATTAGCAAACCACTGAACTGAAGGGTCATTAGTGCATCCAAAAATAATGTCATCTACATAAACCAAAACAACTAATAAATAATCACCTTCAGACTTAATGTATATATCACTGTCAACAATACCTTTCTTGAACCCTTTGTCCTATAGAAATTTGTTCAGTCTATGATACCAGGCTTGTGGTGCCTTTTTCAGTCCCTATAATGACTTTTTCAACTTACAGACATAGTCAAGATGATTTGTCAGTGAAAATCCTTCAGGTTGCTCCACATATACATATTCTTCTATATCTCCATTAAGAAATGTTGACTTAACATCCATCTGATATACTTTAAAGTTCTTATGACATGCATAGGCAAGAAACATTATGATGTCTTCCAATCTTGCCACTGGTGCAAAGGTTTCATCAAAATCCTGTCCTTCAACTTGTGCATACCCCTTACAGACCAATCTGGGTTTATTCCTAACAATTTGTCCCTGTTCATTCATTTTGTTCTTAAACACCCATTTGGAGCAGATTACATTCTTATCTGCAGGTCTAGGAACAAGCTCCCAAGTATTGTTCTTCTGAATCTGATCCAGTTCCTCATTCATTGATTTTAACCAATTTACATCTTTACTGGCTTCATTAAAGTTCTTGGGTTCCACCATGGATATGAAGGCTATATGTGATTGCTCGGTGTCTTTGATTATCCTTCTCCTGGTTTGTACACCTTTGTCTTTCTCACCAATTATTTGACTTGTAGGATGATTCTTTTGAGTGATTCTGGAGGAAGGATTCGATGTTGTCTGCTGATTTGAGTCTGCCTGAGTATTTGTATCTTCATCTGACTCAGAGTCTTATTTTTTTGATTCTTGGACTTGTTCATCTTCAACTTCAGTTGTGTCCTCTGTAGTAGAGTCAATATTGCTCACCTCTCTTATTGGGACTCCTTCATCAACCTTTAAGTCAATGCAATCAACTAATTTAGACAATCTTTTATTAAAGCATCTATATCCTTTACTATTGGTAGCATATCCTAAGAAGATGCCTTCATCATCCCTGTCATCATACTTGCCAAGGTTTTCATTATTATTCTTTATGTAGCACTTACTCCCAAAGTTTGAAGTGTTTGATTGAAGCAGGTCTTCCGTACCACAGTTCATAAGGTGTCTTGTCACTGTGTGGTCTGAGGTGGGATTTATTAAGAATATGGACTGTTGTGTGTATTGCTTCTACCAAGTAGGTTTGACCAATGTTCTTCTCATTCATCATTGACCTGGCCATTTGCTCAACTGTTCTGTTTTGCCTCTCAACTACTCCATTTTGTTGTGGAGTTCCTAGGATTGTGTATTCTCTCTTGATCCCATGTTTATCACAGAATTCCTTGAAATAATTTGACATAAATTCTCCTCCTCTATCTGATCTTACTGCCTTTAACCTATTTCCTATTTGATTGTCAGTTAAAGCCTTAAATATTTTAAATTTCTCAAATGCTACAGCTTTTTCTTTGAGAAAAGCAACCCAAGTGAGTCTGCAGTAATCATCAATGATCAACATGAAGTAGTTTTCCTTCCCCGTGCCTTCCTATCTTGATGGTCCACATAAATCCATATGAACTAATTGGAGTGGTTTCTTTGTTGAAGTAGAGCTCTTAGATTTAAACTGTGTCCTGGTTAGCTTTCCTACTTGACAGGGTTTACACACAAAATCTTGTGGCTTTGATATTCTTGGAAGATCTTTTACTGCCTCAAGATTTTTGAGCTTGATTAAGTGCTCAAAGTTTAGATGTCCAAGTCTCCTATGCCATAACCAACCTTCATCATGTTTTCTTAGATGACACTCTTCTCTATCTTCTTTCAGCACATATACATTATTATCTGTCCTGATGCCTTTAGCCACCACTTGTCCTGAGTTTACAGACTTTATCTTACAATCTTTGGAAGTGAACACCACTTCACATCCTCTGTCACACATTTGAGTTACACTGAGAAAATTATGTTTCAGCCCATCTACAAGTAGAACATCCTAGGCTTTTCCTTTACCATTACTCAAACTCACCATCCCTTTACCCGTGATTTTACCTGGTTCATCATTTTCTAAAGGTCAAATTTCCTGTTTTTCTTTTACTTATAGAAAAAAACTTATTCTTATCTCCAATCATGTGCTTGGAACATCCATTGTCTATATACGAGGGGTCTTTTTTTTTTGAGTTGAAAGTACTAGACCACATTTTTCACTATCTTTCTTTTTCCATGTGCTGGCATTTTTAGCTAAGGGTTTTATCCTTGGCTTTGCTTTGTAATTTTTCAGATGGCAATTTGCAGCTTTGTGGCCGAAGTTATGATAGTTATAGCATTCGAGCTCATTGTTCAATAGGTCAAAGTGATTGGTGCAACTTTGTCTACTCATTGGTTGTTTAGTTCTATGTTTCAAAGATTGTTTATTTCTTTATATCCTCAGTTGCATGTCTCGAAACGTAATTTTACAATTTGCAATCTTATGCCCAAAATTAGAGCAGTAAAAACAATAACCATGGAAGAAAGTTTGGTACCTGAAGGATGGCCTTCTTTTTGGCATTTGTTGCTCCATCTTCTGTTATCTTTGTTTTTGATCAGGGATCATTTTGTCTTTATTAGCTTTTGGTGGCAGAGTACTCACATTATCTGATTGTCTGCTGACTTGAAACTTGATCATCTTTACCGACTCTTTGCTTTCTAGTTGTTTGCTGCTTGAATCACTTACATAACCTAACCCAGTCTTCAACAAAGGAGATCTATGTTTGCTCAGAATGTCGTTTAGTTCCGTTGAGGCTTTAATGCTTGGAAGATTTTGGAGATATAATGCTTTAAACTTCTCCATCTCTTTTCTGGTTTTTACTACCTCTTCCTCCAAGGCTTCACATCTTGCCTTAATCTCTGATAACTGTTGTTTCAGAATTTCCTCTATTTTCTTTGCTTCTTCTAATTCCACTTTTAGTAGGGCAAAGTCTTCATCAGGTTTTTTATTGTCTTTCTCAAATTGTATCATCAATTGTTTTTGCTTTTTCTTCTTAAATCTGAGTCTAACAATTTCTTCTAGGGCACTGATCAGTTCTCCTTCCAAGTCAACCACAACTTCTTCATCATTAACATCACTTCATGTGATTTTATTATCATAATCCTCTTTGGCCATAAGAATAAAGTCATTAACCTTATCTTCACAAGAAGAGTCACTATTTGTGTCTTCTGAAGAGTCATCATTGTTTAAACATAAACTTTTCTTTTTACCAAATCTCTTGGATTTGTACTTCTCTTCACCTTTAGAGTTCTGGTTCGTCTTCTTGTGTGGACACTTTGATGCAAAGTGACCTATTTTTCCACAGTTAAAACATTTGAAGGGAAACTTTCGTGATCCTTTCTTTAGTCTCTCACAAATTTTGCTTCAATTTCATCAGGCTCAGAATCCTGATTCTTATCTTCTTTAAATGATGCTTCTATAGAGGTGGGTTTATCTTTACCTATCCTCATCTCATAAGTAGTCAGAGTTTCTAGGAGGTCGTCAATAGGCAGATATTTTAGATCATTAAGTTCTTCTATAGCAGAGACCTTTGGGTTGAACCTATCTGGAAGAGATCTCAAAATTTTCTGAACTAAAGAGGCTTCCTCAATTTTTTCACCAAGTTCTTTCATTGCATTTACTAGTTCTTCAACTCTCAGAAAGTACTTCACAACAATTTCATCCTCTTTCATATTTAGTTGTTCAAACCGTAGTCTGTAGGTTTGAAGCTTGGCATCCTTTACCTTCTCATTACCTTCATAACTGTTAATGAGTTTGTCCCACATTTCTTTGGCATATTCTAAGTGCATAAATTTTACAAATTTTGCTTCTGCAAGCCCACTCACGATAACATTCATAGCCTTAGGATTGAAGCTTAATTCTAGCTTGTCATCCTTAGAATCTAGTACAACTGGCTTTACATAACCAATCTCTACCACATTCAAGACATTTACACCTAAAGGCATTATGTAGGTTCTCATCCTAACTTTCCAGAAGGCAAAGTTTGTTCCATTGAACAGGGGGGCCTTATTGGTTGAAGTTCCTTCATGGCTAGTATGTTTAATCTCTAGGATCTACCCTTAGATAAAAAGAACCAACTCTGATACCAATTGTTAGACAACTGAAAGGGGGGGAGGGGGGTGAATAAGTTGTTACTATGCTTAAACAATTATACCCATTTTTAAACTTATTATAGAACACTCAATGATGATCACAATAATTCAGGGAAGTAAGAAATAGAGTATTCAACATCAATCACACATGTGAAGTATATAGAGACAGATATTCCTGAGAAAACCCATAGAGGGAGAAAACCTCTTCTTCTTAATATGATAAGTAGTCTTTATTTTCTGTACAATATCATTCTTGTGAGCACCAACTCTTTGTGAGTCTACCGCCTCTATTTTACAAGCTGAAACTTGTTGAGAGCACCAACTCTCTGGTTTCTTTAGTAGCCACTAGAAGGGATCACCAACTCCCCGAGTGTTCCAACACCAACTGGATGGAAGCACCAACTTCCAGTCACACAGGCACCAACCTATATAACAGAGAACAATGGTTCTCCCTTGCACCACCCTAGTTTTTCTGGCTGCAACTAGATGGAAGCTACAACTCCCTGTGTTCAAGCACCCACTTGAAACTTTGAGGACAACAATCCTCCCTAGCACCACCCTACCACCCTGAGATATAAGTCTTTGCTTGTTGAAATTTATTACAGTGATACAATATTTATCAATGGCTTACCAGTCTCATCATTGTTCTGCTACACTACTCTGCTCTGCCTACATCAGTGTCTTCCTGCTCGCATCTCCTTGTGCTTTCTGTTCTTCTACGTTTTATGCTTTGTGCACCATGCCTCCCCTCTGCATTTTTTGTTCGTACTGTTATCTTCGTTACATAAAGTTCAAATTGTTTTACAAATTAACAACAACATTTCTCTATCACAACATTTTACTTTTATTCTTGCTCTCATCATCCATTACACTCTGCAACTCCAACGCTCAAGTCGGGAATCTCAAAAACACGCAGGAATCATGATTCCAATGCCATAGAACAATGATTCAGTTAGTGTAACTGATCAAGAAACCATGAAGTGAAACAAAAACCCTTCGATCAGATTTTGTTTAATCAACGTCGTTGGATTATACATGTACAGGCTTTTTGATTTTACAATGAGTAACCACCGAAGTGAAGCCTAGCGGCGCTAGCTCCTTCCTCAATCTTCTGTGGATGTGACCTTAGACGATGCTCTCATGTAACCACGTGATTGCAGGCTTGGCCAAAGGTGGTTTGAGGGAAATCCGCTTTTCGCCCCACAGTTCACTACAAAGCTTCACGTATGCTTTCTCCAAAACCGTGGTTTTGATTGCGGCCCACCTTCAATATTTTAAAGTTCGCGCACCTTCAATCCTCGTAATGCGACGGGACTGTCAATCTCACGATCTTAATGATGCTCCTAAATTGACGGATCAAATCTAACCTTCTTAAATCAACGATTGTGATCTATTTTGTGATCCATGCTCTGAGAGTTTCAAATCTCAAACCATGCTTTCCTCCATGCGCCAATCTTCCAGAGTCGATGATCTACGAACACCTGTCCTTCTTAATCGACGACTCAGCCTCTACTTCGGGAATTTGAACTTTCAACCAGATCAATGATTCTGAGGGCCCTTACTTGATTCAACGGTTGAGATCTCCTTCGCTACTCTTGGCTTCAACAATTTCAATTATCAACCTTCACGCTCTCCGAGAAAACTTTTAGCCAGAGTCCATAGATTCATGCCACGTTTCGTCCTCAAATCGACGGTCCTTGTTCACTTCGGGACTTCGACCTTCGACAATTTCAAACCTTTCTCCTTCACTTTTTACCGTAGTAGTTTCTCCCGGATTCAACGATCTATTGACACGTACCCTCCTGCACAATCAACGATCATAAGCGACTTCGGCCCTTCGGGACTTTAGGCTGATCGCTGCTTCATTCTCCTCTGTAGTGGTCACCTGCTAAATAAGTCATAGGTAGTGGAGACCGCTTGCTGTCGGTTAACACTTCCACTTACACTTTCCTTTCACTGCACTAGATTGGACGATTCATGTCCATTTTGGGACTTTGGGACTTTAGGCATCTGCTGGTGGTGAAACTCCCGAAGTAAAACTCTCGGAGTGATGTAACTTGCTTATTCCACTTGATGACAATGCACGAGTTGAGTGTCTGCCACGTGTCACTCAGATTCGTGATTTGTACGTACCTGAAATGTCAATTTTAGCTTGACACTTGTCATTATTCGACTGTGCCGCGTGTCTTTGCTGACATGGGTGAGACGTGTAGGCAGTGTAGTGGAGTGTGATGTGTAGTGGGTAGTGGAATGAGACGTCAAAGCGCAGAGGCGGTATGTATGAGTTGTTTGGTGGTTTACTCTGAGGGGGGGTTAGGCGGTAAGTGGTAATGAGCGAGGGGGGTTTGAGTTGACAGGAGGGTGACATGTATGAGGGTCCCACATGGGAAATACCACCAACTTGGACCCCCCCCCCATGGTTAAAGGCAGAAAAGTTGGGGGAGTTCGATATGCCTTGTTGACTTTAGATCTGAGTGCCCAATTATCGACCGCTAAGATTAGCGTGCCCTTCTTCTAACTTATCCTGTCCTTCCACTTTAGAATGATCCGACGACTGGAATTTACTCCAGCTCTCTGGACTTCGGGGATTTCAAATATCAAACTTTTCTCCCCATTTATCCTATCCGTGACTTAATTTGATCCGACAGTTGTGAAGAGTCTCGAAGCATATCCACGATCAAGGATTTTGATCCGGATCACGTTTTTGGATTGCGCTTTCCCTTTTGAGCTTTGATCTCTGCATATTGTTCACTTCTCCTTCCGAGCTTATGCTTTTCATGTTTTCCATCGTTGTTGTTGTTCTTGCCATTAATGAAAAGGACACGCTTTCTGTAAAACATGCCAACAAATATTACTACTTGTTGTGCCAAACCAATACCCAAACACAATCTCTGTAACCATATTGCTTCCTTGATTGCATGTGTGGCTGTCATGTATTCAATTTATGTAGTTGAGAGTGCCACTATAGCCTGTGTTTTTCTCATCCAACTGATTGCTCATCCAAATAGGTTAAACACATACCCACTTGTATATCTTCTGCAATCTAGATCTTCGACCCAATCTACATCAAGAAAATCATGTATGTCCAACACTCTTTCCAATCTTAGTCTTCCTTGGTAGCACAATCCATAACTAGAAGTGCCACACAAATATCCGAAAACTGTCTTTACTACTGTCTAGTGTTCCTTCCCTATTTTTGACATATACCTGCTCAAAAATCCCACAACATGTGCAATGTATGATCTAGTACAGACCATTGCAAACATTAAGTTGCGAACCGCACTAGCATATGGAACATGGGACATGTGCTCTTCCTCTTCCTATGTCTTGAGACACTGATTTGCGGATAATTTTACACCTACAAGAATAAGAACCTTGACCAGTTTACTTTCCTGCATATTAAACATATGTAATATCGTCTCAACACATTTTTTTTGATTCAACCATAGTTTCCTGTTTGCACAATATATTTTAATCTCCATTCCCATAATGAAGTTAGCAACATCAAGATCCTTCATGTCAATTTTGGAGGATAGCTTCGATTTCACCTCCTTGATAACATCCATGTTATTTCCTACCAACAACATGTCATAGACATACAACACTACATAAATGAAGTGATTACCAACTTTCTTGGAATATACACAGTGATCAACCCTGCTTCTTACAAATCCCAGTCCAAGGATGTATGTGTCAAAATTTTGGTACCACATCCTAGGTGATTTCTTCATACCATATAGTGACTTATTTAGCTTACAAACCAACTCTTTCTTTCCCTTCAGTGCGAATCCTTCTAGATGATTCATGTAGATTTCTTCTTCTAGAGCCCCATGTAGGAATGTTATCTTCACATCCATCCATTCTACTTCAAAATCAAAAGCAACAACAACAAATAAAACAAATCTAATAGAAGTTATCTTGGAAACAAGAGAAAAAATTTCATCGAAGTCAATTCCCTCTACTTGGGAGTAACCTTTTGCTACTAATCGAGATTTGTATTTCTCCACTTTACCTTTTGCACTCAACTTCTTCTTCAAAACCCATTTGATATCAATGGCCTTTCTTCAAATTGGCAAATGAACTAGATCCCATGCCTCATTCTTATCCAAGGCATCCATCTCTTCAACCATGGCCTTCTTTCATAGTTTACTATCCTTTGAATTCCTTGCTTGCTTGATAGATTTGGGATCATCATCAGTAATAGATAAAGTAAAATTAGCATGAAAATCAAGTGGAATATACCTTTCTGGTTGCCTTCTTTCCATCATTGATCTCCTCAACACTGGAGCATGAGGTTCTTCTTCTTCTGTTGATTCATATTTTGCATCATCCAACTCAAGCTCTATTTTCTCATGTTCTTCTTTCCTTGGTAGGAATTCCCATTTGGGAACATCTATAACCTCTCTAAAAACAACATCTCGACTATAAACAATCTTCTTAGTTTCCTGGTTCCAAATCTTATAGCCTTTCATACCATCTTTATAACCAATAAAGGTACACTTTTCAAATTTATTATCCAATGTACTCCTATTTTCCTTTGGAACATGTACATAAGTATCACAACCAAACACTCTGACATGTTCAAGAGATGGTTTCTTACCAATCCATACATCATGCAGATTTTTGTCCACCAATGTTGATGAGGGTGATCTATTTACCAGGTAACATGCAATACCCACTGCCTCTCCCCATAATTCCTGTCCTAACCTGACACCACTGAGCATTCTCCTTGATTTTTCCATCAACGTCATGTTCATCCTTTCTGCAACCCCATTTTGTTAAGGTGTGTATGAAGTAGTCTCTTGCCTTGATATACCACACTTCTTACAAAACTCTTCAAATTCATTCCCACAAAATTCTCCACCATTATCTTTCCTTAACACCTTTATTTTATTCTCTGTCTGATTTTCTAGCATAGCCTTAAAATCTTTAAATTTATCAAATACCTCAGATTTCTTCCTAAGAAAATAAATCCATGTGTTTCTTGAGAAATCATTTATGAATGAAACATAATACACATATTTACGTAGTGATGGAACAATCATAGGTCCGAACACATCAATGTGTATCAATTCTAAGATCCCCTTTGCTCTTGTAGCACCAGAGTAAATCTTACTCGATTTTGTTTACCATATATGCAATGTTCACATAAATGAAAATACAAGGTGAAATTAAACATACCTTCGACCATACCTTTAACACGTAGTGTTCGAAGGCCCTTTTCTCCAATATGTCCCAGTCTTTGATGCCACAACATGGTCTTCTTTCTAAGGCTAGTATGGATCACATCTTCTTTAGTTCTCTGCTCATGGACAATAGAACTGTTACACCCATCTATATAAGTTGTTCTCAATAAATTTTAGAGAGTTCCACACCAAACTCCCCTCATCAACACCATTGCTCCTCATACCATCTTTCAAGTACCCTTTCCCAATAAAGTATCCGCACCTGTATCATCCAACGTACTTACAGACATTAGGCTTCTGGCTAGATTTGGAATGTGAATAACTCCAGGGAGAGTTCTAATCCTTCCATATTTGAGCAACAACTTAACCCTTCCATGTCCCATTATTTTGGTCGTTTTGTCATCTCCTAGGAAGACATCACCACCATCATAATTTTCATATTCACTGAACCACTCCCTTTGAGGAGTCATATGAAATGATGCACCTGAATCGATCAACCATACATTATAATCTGCACGTGTACATGTAGATGCTAGGTAAACATAGCCTCCTTCTTTTGTGGAGGTTTTTCTCCTCTATGGACGAGGCATCATAAGATCCCTTTACTTTATCAACATTCTTAGACCCACAATATTTCTTACAATTCCCAACTTTACCACATTTCCAACCTTTCTTAAAAGATTTTCCTGGGGATTTAAATCTACCTTTAGATTTAGATCCCCCCCCCTGAAGACTCAATCTTATTCCTATCTTGGGGATGACCTCTTATAGATAAAGCATACGTGCTATGACTATCCATGATTTTCCACCTCATCTCTTCTGATATCAAGTATTAAACTATATCCTCATACTTCAATGCAGATTGAGTGGTACTACCAATTGCTACAACCGGATTATCCCAGGAGTCTGGAAAAGAACATAACAAAGTAATTCACTTATGTTCTACTGCAATCATAATATTAACATAGAAAAGTTGACTTATCAGAGTGTTGAATGAATTTAGATGCTCTTTTACAGAATATCCATATTCCATCCTAAGATGATACAACTTCTTTCAAAGAAATAACTTGTTTACCAGGGACTTTGACTGATACAAATTCCCCAAATTTTCCCATGGTTCCTTGGCTGTAGATTCTCCCGACACACTTAGTAACACTGAGTCTACCAGGGAAAGTCAAATCATACTCCTTTCTCTTCTATCCAGCTTCTCCCAATCTTCTTTCGACATACCAATAGATTGAATACCAATAGTTTGTGTACCAGTAGATTGTGTACCAGTAGGTTGTGTACCAGTAGGTTACATAGCAGGATCCACAACGATCCATTGTTCTTTGTATACATGAAGGTCCTCCATATTGAGATTCCATAGCTCAAATTTTTTGCCATTGAAATTCTCAATCTCGATTCTAGAATTACTTTCCATTCACTTTCAACACATGAATCACCACTTCAAAGCTCCCACTGAACCCAGGTTTATCACAGAACCAAGATTAAATTGATCTATGAAGACCGAGCCAAACCCTCAACAACAAAGACGCCCCGCGAAGTAAAACAAGCATACAAATTCTTAAGCAAACCATAAATTAATCAATGGATTGTACACAAAGTACACAAAGATTTACGATGGAAACCCTTAACTGGGAGAAAAACAACCTTCCTTGGTGCCACACCTCTCAACTCTTCATTGTATTAATTGCACCATTCCCAATACAATAAATACAATATTTTAGGTATTTTGCAGCTACCAAAACCCTAATCCCTTAATCAAGGATTAATTTAGAAAACTGTTAAAAATAGCGAAAAACGCTAAAATAGCAAAAACCACCAAAAAAAAATATTTCATGGCACTGGCCCGAACCCTGTTTGCTCCAGGATAGCGCCCAAAGCTGAACGCTTAGTGTAACCAGTGGGGCCAATCCTGCCCCCCCCCCAGGCAATGGCCAACGCATATGCCCACAAATATCGATAGTGGGTGGGATCGTCAAATGCAGTCATCAAATCTGACGCACCCCCCACACACATGCAAAAAATATAACACCTACCCAACAAAGGGAGGGTTGAACCCAAATTTAAATAATATATCGAATGAAAAGGAATGTCTTTGATCCAGACTTATGAGAGAAACAAAATGAAACATAGATATATAGCATTAACATAGATATACAAAGAACAATAATAGAGATACAAAGGAACTCAGCTTCTATTAATGAAGAAATCTGCTACAACTGTAAAATGCAGAACAAAAACAATCTTGCTCGAATGGTTGTAGCTAATCTCTGAGAAGAGATGTGGCGGGTATGTGCATTCTTCTGATAGCATTACAATGAGGTCTCCGAGAATTTTTAACATCAAGAAGTAAATAGAAAACTCTAGACATCCAAAAAACTAACCCTAGGAGATGAAGCACCAAAAGTCATGTGGGCCCCGATGGGGTAAGTTGGTACATCAACTTCCCGGGGTCGTAACTTTTGCACATGATCTCTATTTTAGGTGCACGATAGCCCGTTGGAAATGTCTATCCGAGGAATACACATTATGTTGTCACACTCTGAATCCGTTTACAATGCAACTATGGCAGGCCCAAAAAAACTTTGTTTAGGGCCTCAAAATAACCCTGAAAGTTTAGGACCCGAAAAGCTAGAAAAAAAACCACCAAGATGAAAAATGTAACTGCCAACATGAAAGTTGTGTGTGATCCAACTAGAAGAGGTGGGTGGCCACCAATATCCACCTATATCAATCCTCCCTCCTTAGAAATCAATGGTCTCCATTGCGTTGAGTTCCCCCATCAGATGAGGAAATTTCTGCTGAATTTGGCCCCGGGTGAGCCACTTGCCTTGGTGCAGAAGCTACCCCGCTTTGACAACTTGATAAAGCAGAAGATTCTATTGGTGATTTCCCTTGACCTGTGTGTCCATGATCTGATCAATTTATTCCTATTCCATGCAGTTAGGGTTGAGCTTTGTTGTTGTCAACCGTTCTGCTATCTCTGAGGTGTCTAATAATGGTGGAAAGTATGGCCGAAGGAGGTCCACATTAAACAATGGGTGCAAGCCAAGGAAGGGGGGAATATTGATCTCAAAATCATTGTCACCCACAACCTTGGTGATAGTGTAAGGTCCATAATGAAATGGATGAAGCTTCCGATGGGGTCTTGTAAGGCGTTCACCAAACTTATCTCACTCCTATGTGTGGCACCCGATGTTGACCATGGCGCTATTTGTACTTGGCATTGGACTGCTACAAACTATCATAAACTTTTTGAAAGATGTGCTAGATTCATTCAATGAACTAGGTGGCTTTGTTAGCTTCGGTTTGTGCATGGGACAATTCTTCCTATGTGGACATAAGGGGTAGTGCAACATCCATGGGACCCAATGGTTGAAATCCCAACCCCACCTAAAAGGGGCTATGGTCGGTTGAGCTATGTATGGCTCTTTTGTAACTGTGTTGAACATAGGGATGACTCTCATCCCATGTGCACGGATGCTTGGAATTGTACATGCACAAGATATACATGATCATCCTATTGACGACCTCGATTTGGCCATCCGTTTGGGGGTGGAAGGCCGTGGATTCGGTGAGCTTGGTGTCCAACCATGACTAGAGGCTTGACCATAATGTGCCGAGGAACCGACTGTTCCGATCAGAGACAATGGTTTGTGGTATCCCAAAATGTACCCACACTTTTTCAAATAATAGCTTGGTAGTGGCCTTTGCTGTGATGCTCTTCTTGCAGGCAACCATAATCGCCATCTTTGAAAATCGATCAAAAACCATGAAAACACTATCATTTCCCTGCTTGGTTGGGGGAAGGCCCAACATGTAGTCCATCGAAATGGATTACCATGGCTTGTTGGGAGTAGGCAGAGGGGGATAGATGCCTTGTTTCTTAATGGTTTGTTTGGCAATGGCACAGGCCGTGCAAGACCTGATATACTTGCTGACATCATGTTAGAGTTTCAACCAATAGAAATGTTTTTGTAGCACTGCAACTTGTTTTTTCTACGCCTAAGTGTCCTGCCACTTGACTGTAGTGAGATTCCCAAATCAGTTTCGCTTGCTCACTTAATGGGGCAAATAGATGGCCTAGATGGTACAACAACCTGTCCCGTAGATGAAAATCAGTGACAACTGTGTTTGTGCCCAACATCTGGTAGGTAGTGGCAAAGTCATGATCTCTCTCATAGAGTTGGGGCATCCATAAGTCTCATGTCTGTAGGAGTGTAGCACCATGGTTAGTGTAGAAAGTAGAGGTTGGTTGAGGCAGTCAATGACGCGGTTGATGCTCCCTGTCTTGTAGTTGATGTTGAGATGGAACTGCTGCAAGTATGTGGACCACTTCTAATGGCGATCATTCTGCAATTTGCCTTGTGTCTACATGATTTGCAGAGGCTTATGATCAGTGTGGATCACTGTCTCCTTCCCGAGAATGTAGTGCCTCCACTAGAGGGAGGCTTGTACAATGGAGTACATTTCTTTGTTGTAAGTGGGATACTTACAGAGAGTATGTGATAGCATCTCACTATGATAGGCCACGGGATGTCCATGCTGAGTGAGAATTGTGCCCACAACATAGTCTGAAGCATCTGTCTAAATCTCAAAAGGTAGTTGCAGGCCAGGTAATGAGAGCACCAAGGCTAAGCACACGTGCTGCTTCAAATCATCGAATGATTTCTGTTGATATTTGCCCCACATGAATTTTTCCTTGCCACTGCCCCTGGTCACTTGGCTAAGGGCCTATGTAATGTGGGAAAATCCCAACATGAACCTGTGATAGAAATTGGCAAGGCCTAAGAAGCTCTGAAGCTCAGTGAGTGTGGTCAGGGCTAGCCAGTCACTGATGACCTGGATCTTGGCTAGATCGACATGCACCCCATGCTCATCAAAAATGTATCCTAGGTATTGGACCTTGTTCATGCCGAAGGATCATTTTTCCAAATTTTCATATAGCTTGTGTTGTCATAGAGTGTGCAAAACTTGCTGAATGTGCTGCAAGTGTTTCACCCAATTCTTGCTGAAGATGAGGATGTCATCCAAATACACCACCACAAAAGAATTGGTGAAAGGCTGTAAGATATCGTCCATCATCCTCACAAAATTTATTGGGGCATTTTTAAAGCCAAAGGGCATGACCAACCATTCAAAAATACCCTCTTTGGACTTGAAGGCAATATTCCATACATCGATCTGCTCTATTGGGACCTGGTGGTAGCCAGAATTTAGATCAATCTTACTAAAGTATTTGGGCCCCTTGAGCTAGTCAAGGAGATCGTCAATTCAGAGAATTGGGTATCGGTTCCCGACTATGATTTTATTTAGGGCCCGGTAATCAATGCAGAGTCACTAGGACCCATATTTCTTTTGCACAAGCATGATTGGGCTTCCACAAGGTGACGAGCTTGGGCATATGTGCCCCTTTTTGAGAAGCTCTTGGATCTGGCGCTTGATTTCCTCATTTTTTGACAGAGAGTGGTGATAGACTGACCCATTGGGTAGCGGTGCGTCGGGGGTCAGATCGATTGAGTGCTTGATCTAACAACGAGAGGTACCCCAGTGGGTGAGGAGAAGATGTCTTTGTATTCTTCCACGACCTTATTCACTAGATTTTGCTGTGTGGAGAGACCTATCACGGAGGCCATGGATGTGGCAACAATCTTATGCTCACTTTCAGTGCGAATCATGAAGAAGACAAACTTCCCGGTCTGAGAGATGACATTTTTGCATTGGTTGGAAAAGATCAAGGAAATGGTGGTAGATGGGACTACCTCGGGTATCCTGTATAATTTCCCATCCAAAGTAATAATAACACTATGAGGACTAGACTCATATACAACATGACATTTCCATAAATAAGGTTGGCCCAAAAGAACATCACAAACTTCAAGGGGGGCAACATCACACAATACCTCATCTTTGAAGGGATTGGTGTCATAGGCTAGGGGACACTGTTGGATGACGTGAAGATCTGGTGTACGGCTGTGGGTGTGGTGTTTTTGACAGATCCAACTGCTTGATGACCTCTACCGAGATGAGGTTCTTTTGGCTACTACTATCAACGATGAAGTGTAGTGGGGTGCCCTTCACCCACATTTGTGAATGAAAGAGGCGCTCACCTTCCTCTGGTTCATCAGGTTTGTCGGGTTGGACCTTGGTGGTGGTGAACAATGATGGAACTGGGTTCTACATCAATGATCCGTCTCCCTTTTTCTAGTTCTAACTCATAGTTGGAGCCTACATTTGATTCAAAGGCTTTCACCTCAGTCACCAATGACTTCTTTGCATGGAATTCAATGGTGTTATGCCAGTGGCTCTTATGGAACTTACACCATTTCCCAGTGTCTTTCTTTGTCTTCCCATTGCCCTTCTTTATTTGTTGTTTCGATTGGTTGTCTTGAGTTTGTCCATCCTTGATCTACCCTTTGTTCTGCGGGTTGGGGCTGCCTTTGCTCTTCTTTCGCTGTGAGGGGTTTGCTGACCCAAAATGTCGCATATTTTGTTTAAGCTTTTGCTCAATTTTGAAAACATATCGATAGTCCATGCCCAAGGATGAGATGTCCAAAAAATCCATTTATGTCTAGATGTATCTATGTAGACTGCTGCGGTACTTGAGCACCAGATGTCTCTCAGAGTATTTGGTAGCCAACTTGGTGCACAAGGTATGGAAGACATTGGTGAACTCTGGCACTATTTGGTCCCTTTCATGCGGTAGTGTGGTCCATCTTGTATATAAGTCGTCATAACTTCCAACAAGGTAGTATTGTTCCTTAATAACATCCTTGAAGGAACCCCAAGTGGGTGCAACTACAAATAATGTAGATACCTCTTTTTCCTTTTGCTCATAGAAAGTCTCCCACCAATCTTTGACATGGGGGACGACCTTAAGGAGTGCAAATGTAATCATTTCTCTATCGAAAATGTTGTGAACAGAAAAATAACCTTCTAGAAGGTTTAACCATTTGTCTGCAACATCCGCATCTATTTGACCTTCAAATATAGGAATATCAAAATTTATCTGTACCTTGGAGGGGGCGACGCCTCTGCTTGAGGAAGATGCGTCACCTGTTGGCAGTTGTCGAAGGATTTGCGCAAAGTTATCCATCATATCATACCTTTATCATGAGATGGATTCCTCGAGCAATATTTTAAAGGGATCTCCTGCCCCATCGTCTCTTTTTTATTCCCCCATGGGTGGCTATCGGATTCAGTGAGGCCGATCTTGCAAAGGCTCAACTGGTTCGAGTCCCAACCACATATACCCTGACCTCATTGGTGACATGCATAAAGAAAAAACTGGAGAGAAAATCACTTTGATACCACTGATCCATACTTATGAGTGGAATGAAATGAAACATCGATCTATAACATTAACACAGATATACAAATAACAATAACATAGATACAATGGAACTTAACTTCTATTAATAAATAAATCTACTGAATCTGTAAAATGTAGAATGGAAACAATCTTTCTCAAATGATGGTAGCTAATCTTTGAGAACAGATGTGGCGGCTACACACATTCGTCTGAGCACATTACAATGAGGCCTCCAAGCCTTTTTAGCATCAAGAAGTAAACAAAAAACCCTAGACATCCAAAAACCTAACCCTAGGAGATGAAGCACCAAAAGTCATGTAGGCAACGATGGGGTAAGTTGGTACATCAAATTCCCAGGGTCATAACTTTTGCATACGATCTCTGTTTTAGGCGCATGATATCCCATTGGAAAGGTATATCCAAGGAATACACAATATGTTGTCATACTTTGAATACATCAACAATGTGACTCTGGCGGGCCCAAAAAACATTGTTTAGGGCCTCAAAATGACTCCAGAAGTTTAGGACCTTAAAAGCTAAAAAAAAACCGCCAACATGAAAACTGTAACTACCAATATGAAAGCTATATGTGAGCCAACTAGAAGAGGTGGGTGGCCACCTATATCCACATGGATCAGTCTTACCTTGTCAAAGGAATTGACCATATCTATTTTAATGATCATTCCCTTGTCTTTATTCTCACTACTTGAGTGGATAACATCTTGGACCATAATTATGTTGTCCACTATTGCCAACTTTACATAAAGCCACCTTGATTGTCGGAGATAATTTCGAGCATAATATTTTTCAACCCGTTTTCCATAATCTTTGTCACGATATTGTACGAGGAATTGCATAGGGAGATTGGTCGAAACCTCGATAATGAAGAAGGATTTGCTTCTTTTGGAATAAGGGCGAGAAATGAGGAATTGGTATTTCTCCCCAATTTACATGATTTTTGGACAAATTGCAACATTCTCTTTAACTGTGTTTTAATCAAGCTCCAAAAAAATATATAGAAAGTTATAGAGAAATTTTTAGGGCTTGGGTCTTTGTGAGGAGCTAGGATCCATATTTCATTTAACATTTCTAACTCCTCATTTGGTTTCAATAACTTTTGTAACGACCCTTAATTATTAAGATGTTTTAATTTAATAAATAATCCAAAAAAAAAAAAGTATTGAATAAGGGGTGGATAATATAATATAATGTTAAATTAATTTGATTAATTTGATTAATTTATAATATGATATAATTAATTTGATTATTAATTAATTAACTAATTAATTAAGTAGTAAATTAGAGGTTAATAATAAAAATATAATACTAATTTAAGTTACGTTCCCGTGAATGGGATAAGGCATGATAAGGCATTTAATAATGGACAAGGCATTTAAATAAGGGATAAGGCATTTAATAATAGGATAAGGTCATTAAGAATGGGATAAGGTGTAATAAAGAGCTAGGTGGGAGTTAATGCAGGGGGGCAGTGAAGGAGGAATAAGGGGGGGAAGAAAGGAGTGGAGGGGGATTATTCATTCTACGAGAAGGGAAGAGCTTGGAGGATTGGGAGAGAGTGAAATCTACAGTGGAATTTACAGTGCACCGGGGGGCTGCAGAGGTTTTGGGCTCGGAGGGATAGGACATCCATTGATGTCCTAGGGCTAGGCGCTACTAGTCGACAGGGAGGTTGGTTTTGGGGTGTCCTAAGGAGCAGCATCAGGTTCAAGCTAAGGAAGCAAGCGGTAGCATCAGGTTCAGGTTAGAGTTATGAATCTTTTGAATTAAATTGTTAGTAAATTTTATTTATTGAAATATTAGATTGAATTTGCCAGATTAAGTAATTTTTTTTAAATTTTACAGTAGCATTGAAAATTAATGGTTGCTTAAATTAATGTAGATCCATTACAACTTTGCATTCTCCTATGAGGTGATAATGTTGGGATATTTTCCAGCATGGCAATGGTGATATCGAGATCGACCCCTTCTTATTCACTGTACAAAGACTCGAAATAAGACCTGGACACATCCTTTATTGTTGGAAAATCACACATTTTTTAACCATCCTCCATGGTTATCTCTTTAACATTGTTTTTTGTTGTTCTTGATTTAGATTGCATGTGAAAAAATGTTGTGTTTTTCTCTCCAAAATTCAACCATAAACTTCACGATTTAAGTAGCCACATTTACTCTTCTACCCTTAATGCATTGTGAAGATTTTGGTGGATCATATTCTTTGATTTTTGAAGGTTGATGGTGATGTATTCAGTCTCCATTGTTTCGTGAATGAATGTTAGCCGAACTTTGAGATGCTTTTTTTCATCTATTAGAGAATAGTAGGATGCCCTTACCCAATATTTGAGAGTCAACTTGTTCGCTTTCTGTTTCTACTCCCATATTGATATTGGTGAGCCTGTAACTCATATCTTCCATGCTTTAGAATTTTTATCCACAACTATGGAGTGTTGAAGCCAAAGAGGATTAAATCAAATGTGTAGAGGACTGAAGTTAGGGGAATCTTGAATATACAAGACAATGGGCTTGTGATAAAAAGCTACCAATGGAGCTATTTTGGACTTGATAATGTTATCCTGTAAGAGGAAATCACTATGTACAAGGAATTTATCAAGCATATCTGCTATGTGAGCTAGCTTGAGCCTCTTTTTTGACCATGTAAACTTTCCTTTATTGGGTTTAATGTCTATCATGTCCCATTTAGCTAGAAGGTCCTCAATTTTTTCCCTTATTTTGCTTGCCCCTCTTTTTTCTTTGTTATGTAATATCACATTAAAATCCCTTGTGATTTTACTACTCTAAGAATTCTCCATTTATTTTAATGTTAGTAATGAGTTCCAAAATCTTTCTTTTTCCTTGTAGGTCACTGGTGTGTGTGCGTGTGTGTTTATTGAATGCATTTAGTTGCTTTCCAGATTACTGGTTAATGAATTTGGATAGAATCAAGTGATGGGTTTGATATGTGAAACTTGATTGAAGACATGGACTATTCCATAAAGTACACAATCCCCCATAATCTCCTCTTGAATTGGAATCTACACTATCACATTTGTTCGACTATTGTTTGCAAGTTTTTAAGGCTTTAGAAACCTCCAACCTAGTCTTCTGGAGAAGGAGGATGGTAGGTTTCTCAGATCTGATTAAGTCTCTCAATACTTCTTCTTTATTGAAACTACCAAGTCCTTTGCAATTCCAAGAGACTATATTCATTATTTAGCTTGGCGATTTTAGCTACCACCTTGCGACAACACATTGGCTCCAATATTTTTGGCTGTCCTTGATCTAACTATTAAGGCCTTAACTAGGGTGGATTTAATCCCCAACATATTTTCTCTATTAGTTGTGTCTTCATGTTTTTGTTTTGTTGGCTTCCATCCAAATTTCTTAGGTATCATTTCTTCCATGTCCTCTTTGTCTTTATCCTCTTCCTCCAACTACTGATTAGCCTTTTCCTTAGTGAGAATACTTATGGAGAATTGTTTCTTTTTAGTGATGTTGTCTATTTCTTCTAATCGATCAGAAATAATGTCCTCATTGACTGGAGACACTATTTCTATATTCTCAGGAGGAGAATTCACATTTGATGGGATTGTTATATGGGTAGGGTTTGAGATGTTCAAAATTTTAGAAAAAGGGATAGGTTCTTCTTGGGATAAAATTTCAAACATGTTTGATTGAGAAGACAACCTTCCTCCCTTGATGCGATTTGGGAATTTTTGAAGCTATTCTATATGTTGTCTTAGAAGGATCTCGATTGCTTGTGGTTGTGACATTGCATGCTTGGAACTAGAAGAAACCAAAGGACTTGGAGTTGAAGGGACTAATTTGGGTTGTGAAGAAGTTCTTCATCATTTGAGATTCATTTTCCTCTTAAAAATTTGCCACTGATCTTGTTTTTCTGGAGTCGACTGGGTTACCTGGGAATTCTTGTTGTAGTCCTTTGAGAAATTCCCATATTCATGGAACATATTTCATTTGAATCGTAGCTACTCATAGTCTAAGGGTTGCACATGCTTCTAGTTATCTAATGTCAGAAGGATTGCTTCTGTGAGGCCTTTTTCCAGATCCATCTCCATAGATTCTTGCACAAGAAAACATGCCATCCTTTGGTTTTAACTTGTCTATGTAACGAACTAGAATATCTCCAATACTACACATTGTATCTTCATTCCAATAGTGAAGAAACAAATGCATGAGGCACACCCAAACATGGATAACTGATGGGACATCGTGATTAGGATTGAAGTCTGGAGTCCAAAAATTTAAATACATGCCTCAAGTGCCAATGAAATAAGGGCCATTCCTGAAGATGAAATCTCTATCTTCTTTGGATTCAAATAGAAAGGCATAAAATCCCCTTACACATAAGTAATTCACAAGTTTTCCTTTGATTGGGACTTGCCAATTCCTTTGAACCTAGTTTTCGATGGACCGGGGAGATGACCACATGCTTGTGATCTATCCAATTAGACCATGTTCATCCATAGCCAATTCCATGTGCCTTGAGGAAGAAGGAGATAGATGGACCTTCAAAATGATTTCTAGTCTTTTAACAAATTTTGATGGCTATGGTTTTGCAGACTTTCCAATTATGAAACTAGAGCTTGAAATGAAAACACCTTAGGGTCTGGATGGGGGAGAAATCCCCCTCCAGAATTGGGATCCACCCCTAAGTCTCAAAATAGTGAAGATGACGAGTGCAGTGCAAGGGATTTTTGGATGGAGAGTTATCCTTATAGTAATCCAAAAGCTAAAATAGGGCTTGACTAACAAGTGCCAAGTTGAAGCTTACACACACACACACACACACACACACACACACACACACACACACACACACACACACACACACACACACACACACACACACACACACACACACACACACACACACAAATGTGATGAACCTAATTTTTATTGGTAGTAGAGGTTGATGTGACAAAATAATCTTTGTTTGAGGGAAATTGTCAGTGAAAAATAAATAAATACAAAATAAAAAATTTAAGAAATAATACATAATCATCATCTAGAGAGAGGGACATATGGTGGTCCTTTATTGAGTATAAATGAAAATAATCATCCCTTCAATTTGTTTTAATTAACATCATGAGTCCCATCACAAGTTTAATCATGAATTATTTTTTAGGCGTTACATTTCTTCTTGGTATTTTATGTCTCATCACACCTCACACCATTCCTTCTATTTGAGTCGGAATTAACTTTTGGACAACTCACCCATGTTGACTTATTAGTCCTTGTCGGCTGGTTTTAGAGTCTCGTCATGCTCTCAAGCCCACACCTTTGTCTTTGTGCCTATGCTTGAATATTGCACATTGCTTCTCCCTTGGAGCTATAGAAAGAATACGATGTTATCCCAACATTCCAACCTTCATTCTAGCATAGCATTGCACATAGATTTTAGGTATGCCAACTATTTATAGATTTTCAGTTGCTTTTACTTGTATGTAGAATTTACAATAAAATTTATTTCATACTTAAATTTGTTAGCTTTCTAATTTATGCTTTCCAAGATAAATTGAAGCATAATTTTCTTCATCACCCATGTTACGAAAGCCAAAGAAAAAGTGAGTAATATCTACATGATTGTGTATGTATCTTACAATATACTAGCTTACAACATCTATAGAAAGATCGATCCTAAATTGTTGTTCACAAGTTTGAGATAGGTGGAGAAACAAGAGAAAATAAATGTCCCTGCAACTTCTTGGGGCTATTGGCCAAAGTCCAAGGATGAGAGCCTCATTTGGCCTTAAGCTCATGGAAAATATATAGCAAAATGAAGAACGCTTGAGCTCAAATTTCCCAAGATTTTCACATATGTCCCCTGACTTTAGTGTTTACACTAGAGAAGACTCCCCCCGACATGGATTTGTCAAATATTTTGTCCAATTCATTCTAGAACACAAAACATGACATTCTTGTCCATGAAACAAGGAAGGAACTTGACATTTTATATACCAGTTGTCCCACATCAACTATCACCCTTGAAATATTGAGGGTTATGGCTACTCTTGGCAAAACCCATCCCAACTTCAAAATAAAGAGTTAGATCAAGAAAATGTGTATGACTAAGGCCACTACAACGATCTAGGGCATTGTCATGACCTTTCTCTGCAACTTATAAATTGGAAAATTTAGTACATAGTTACATAACTAAGGAAGTATAAAAATGGAAAACTTCCCAATGAAGTAAAAAATCTCATTAGATTCTCCAAAAAGATTCAATATGGGTGTTGAAAAAATATGAATGAGGCTTTAGCCCAATTCTGTAACAAGAAGTATAATCCATGACTTTTATATATAGGCTAGGTGTTAGGATATTTAGACACTTAGGAGTTAGTTAAGATCTACTTGGTCTAATGTGTCGTTAGGTAAAAGTGTGTTTCTTAGTGTGTTTCTTTAGTATGCATTAGTATGCATTTGTAGTTAGGAAATCCGACTGTCACGATATGTTCTTGACATAGAGTGATCCGACGGTTCATACTCTCCTCGATCTTAACGACCATTGATCTATGGCTTAACACCTGATTGGTCCATGATCTCTATTTAAAGAGCATAGAGGGTCATTTTCCGATGATTGATTGTGCGAAACTCTCTTGTAAAATCTCTCTGTAATATTTTTCTTTGCATTAATAAACTGCTCCAAGTGGTCGCGTTGGCTGGGGCCGTGGATTTTTCCCCGTAGGGGTTTTACCACGTGAAAACATCGGTGCGTTGATATTTGATCTGGTTATGTGAGTGGTTATTGAAGGTTTTCTTCCTCTGTTGGAATACTTGTGTTGTCGAACAAGGTATCAGAGCCTGTTTGAAGACCCGCTCCTGTTGTAGATCGAGATCGTGAAATCGAGTTGCCTCATCTCCATATTCTGTCATTTCCATACATTTATGGGCTGAGAGGATTGTTCCATTGTGTCCAGAGCACTCATTTTAGTCAGGAACATTTTTCGTTTCACTCGAAAAGGTTTTCGTTTTCTCAAGATACGACCATTACAGTCAGATCCGAAGGTATAAAGCCTGAATACACATTTTTTAAATTTTTGCAAAGTTTTATTTTGGTTTATTTCAGTTTGATATTATTTGTTTTTGGGTTGCTACTATTTTAGATCTACGTATGCTCTTTGCCTTGCGCCCTGTGCGATCTTGGAAAATCAAAATCAAATAGGAAAAGGTGCATCTTCCAGGTAAGTTAACCGATATCTAACCCTTGTTGTCATCAAGAAGCGGAATTTTTTTCTTGTGTAAAAAGAGTTTTTTTTAGCACGCTCTCCAAGGCCATCTTCCACAACAACAACAACAACAACACCACCCCCAATCCTCCTTCTGATCATTACAATATGTTTTGCTAGACCATTTGGTTAAACGTTGTCTTATTAATTTTTTGGTTATAAGGTAACTTGATTGTAAAAGTGATTCCCACTTCTCTTTATAAAAGTGGGTCACTTCATAAAGCAACTTACACTATCATGTGGTCATTTGGTTACCGTTTATGCCTTTTTTAAAAAGGGCATAACTCTCACATCGGAAGTCCGTTTTCATTGTCGTTCTTTTTAAAACCGGATAACTTTTCGAGCTCTTTCCATCCAAATCATCAGTTTCAGTTTTTAAATCCATATTATCTGCATATTTAATATGGCTTCTACAAGTAATGTCTTGCTTACCAACAACAACTACCTCCAATGGAAATCTCATATGGAAGATTTATTAAGAAGTAAATGCTTGTACCGGATTACCTCGGGAAAGGAAAAAACACCCACTAATGATGATAAGAAAGTCAAATGGGATAATAGGAGTGACGAAGCATGTGGACTAATCAGAATGTCCACCTCTCCTGATTTAAGGTACCACATTCAAGAAATTGATGACCCTGAAGAAGCTTGGGAAAATATTGAATCTGATTTTGGTAAACTCAATATTATTCGAGCACAACAGTTAGAAAATCAAATACTGACCTTGAGTCCAAGTGATTTTTCTTGCCTTGGAGACTGTCTATCTAAGTTTAAAACACTCGGAATTTTATGTGAAGAATGTGAGATAAAAATGAAGGAAGAGCGTTGCATCTATCTTATTCTTTCTAAGCTAGGTAGTGCATATTCTTTGTTTGTATCTACCTTTTATGCCAAGGGAGAGGCTCTAGGGAAAGCTTATGAAAACCCACTCTTGAGTCCTTTTGTGCTGCTTTGATTAGAGAGGAAGATAAGTTTGTACAACTTGGAGTGATCAACACTGTAGGTACCTCCAACAAAGCCCTATTTGCCCAACAAAAAGATAAACCCAAGTATTCTAAGAAGCAACATCCTCGCTACAACAACAAGCAACATAAGGGTCCCAAACCCACTCAGACAGCTTCCGCTCCTAATGGTGACAAAGGAGAAAAATATAAAAGTAAGAATACTAACATACATTGCAACTTTTGTGATAAAGATGGTCACGATGAGTCCAAATGTTTCAAGAAGATGGTAGCCTTAGAAGCAACGATGAAGAAGCACAACATCAATATTGATTCTACTTCTTCTTCTTCTTCTCATGGACATGCACTTTCTTCTTCTGGTTTCTCCTTCAATACAAATTCTACTTCTGATAAGTGGCTTATTGATTCTGGAGCATCTTATCATATGGCGAAGGATAGAACCATATTTTCCACTCTAAATGAATGTAACACCAAGAAAATATTTGTTGGTGATGATAGATCTCTTAGTGTTGAAGGATATGGAATAGTTCAAGTAGAAAATGGTCATTTCAATGATGGATTATGAGTTCCAAGTCTTTCTTGTAACCTTCTATCAGTATATCAAATCACTCATTCAGGTGAAGGTAAAATCGTAGAGTTTTCACCTCACCAAGTTGTAATCAAGGATCTAAAAAATCCTAAGCATGTTCTTGCAACTAGAATTGCTGATGATATTACCAGGTTGTACAAATTTGACAACTTTGGGTCATCATCTATTTCATCAGTTTTTGTTACTCATAGCGATGACTTGAGCAAACTTTGGCATGAGAGGTTTAGTCATCTAAACTATCGCTCATTGCAACAACTATGTAATCAACAGATGGTGACTGGTCTTCCTCTTGTTTCATGCAGAGATGGTGTTTGTGCCGGTTGTGTTCTTGACAAACATCATTGAGACAGTTTTGACAAACGTGCCTCTTGGCATGGCTCGGGTCCTTTGCAACTTGTTCACAGTGATTTGTGTGGTCCACTTTTTTCTCCTTCTTTTTCTGGGTGCAAGTATTTCTTAACTTTCATTGATGACTTTTCCATATGCACTTGGGTTTACTTCTTAAAACTTAAGAGCAAAGTTTTTGGCCTACACGGACCTTGTAGAAAAGCAATCTGGACATCAAATTCAAAGGTCAAGAATAGATAATGGAGGCGAATATGTGAACAATAATTTTACAAGTTACTGCACTACACAGGGAATCCAAATGCAACACATTGTTCCATATACACCACAACAAAATGGTGTTGCTGACAGAAAGAACCACACATTAAAAGAAATGGCTAATTGTATGATCCAATCTAAGAGATTAAGTCTAAAGTATTGGGAGGAAGCCATCAACTGTGCAAATTACATAGTAAATCACACTCCCACAAAGGCTCTTAAAAATATAACACCAGAAGAATCTTGGACTAAAATTAAACCAGATGAAAGTCACTTCCGTGTATTTGGCAGTATAACATGGGCTCACATTCCTGATGAGAAAAGGAAAGCATTACAGCCTAAAAGTGAGAAGTGTATATTTGTTGGTTATTCTGAAGATGTCAAAGGTTATAGACTTCTTCAATCACATTGTAATGAAATTATTATTATAAGAGATGTTAAATTTGATGAAAACCTTTTGGCCTGCGAGCCTAATTTGGCGGTTGTGCTTTCTTCGTCCTGCTAGCCATCTTCGACGTTTGTGCCTTCTTCTGATATGGTTTCTTCGTCAGATGATGACAATGAGGATGAAAATCCACCTCCGCCTGCTCACCCTCCTCTAGATGAGTCCTTTGAACCTGAACCAGGACCAGTTCCACGTTTTCCTAGATGGGTCTGTTCAACACGAGAAGCAACTGGTGGTCTTGTCGGTGATCCTTCAGGTCAATGTCGAACACGTTCACAGTTCCAACAAGCCTCTTCTCTTTTGGCTCAAGTTTCAAAGACTCATGATTCATAGACATTTGCATAAGCTTCAGGTCATCCAGATTGGAATACAACAATGAATGAAGAGTATTGTTCTTTAATGGCAAACGATACTTGGGATCTTGTACCTCTTCCAAAAGGAAGAAAACTTGTCAGATGTAAATGAGTCTACAAAACTAAGTATGCATCAGATGGAAGTGTTGAAAGACACAAGGCTCGTTTAGTTTCCAAAGGATTTTCCCAAGTTGAAGGAATTGACTATAATGAAACCTTTTCCCCTGTAGCCAAAATGAATTCCATCCGCCTTGTTCTTGCCCTTGCCGCCTCACATAAATGGGAGGTCCATCAGATGGATGTTAAATCCGCCTTATTGAATGGCGATTTGAAAGAAGATATCTACATGGAACAACCTCCTGGCTATGTCCAAAATGACTCTAGCCTTGTTTGTTTCCTCAAGAAATATCTTTATGGTCTCAAGCAAGTTCCCTGAGCTTGGTATGCCAAAATGGACAACTTTCTTATTGCCACTGGATTCTCTAGATGCCATTTTGATCCTAATGTCTATACCAAGAAAGTAGGAAGCCATCTCATAATCCTTGTCCTTTATGTTTATGACCTTATCCTTATTGGTAGTGACTCAAAACTTTTAAACCATGTGAAAACTAGCCTTAAGAAGAAATTTGAGATGACAGACTTAGGCTTTTTGCACTATTTCCTTGGACTCTAAGTTTTGCAAACCAATGAAGGAATTTTTCTTTCCCATTGTAAGTATGCTTGTGACCTTCTTCATTGATTTCACATGGATGATTATAAACCAACCCCTTCTCCCTTCTAGTTTGCAGTCAAGCTTACTACCACTTGTACTTCTCCTGAAGTTGATGCCACCATATACTGTCAGTTAGTTGGTAGCCTCTTATACTTGACTCATACCCGTCCTGATCTTTCCTTTGTTGTTGGTCTTGTTTCCCGGTATATGCAAACACCCCATGAAAGCCATTGGAAAGCAACTAAAAGGATACTTCTCTATGTCTATGGTACAGTTCAGTTCGAGATACATTATAGTTCATGGGGGACTCCTTTATTGGTTGGTTTCACAGATTCAGATTGGGCCGGCAACCCTGATGATCGAAAGTCTATTGCAGGTTATGTTTTCAGCCTTTGTTCAAGACCTGTCACTTGGGCCTGTAAGAAACAATAGGCTATTGCACTTTATTCAGTAGAAGTAGAGTACCGAGCAACGACAAATGCAAGTCAAGAAGCCTTGTGGCTTCGACAGATCCTTTCAGAGTTTGGATTCCAGCAACAACATTCGACCAGCCTTTGGTACAACAATCAGAGTGCCATCAAGCTTGCCAAAGACCTAGTTCAACGTCAACGTAGAAAACACATCGAGCTCCACATGCACTTCATTAGAAAGCTCATTCATGATCAAGTTATTGAAGTGCTCTTTTGTCCTGCAAAAGATCAAGTTGCAGACATTTTCACAGAGTCTCTTACAGAAGCGAAGTTTTCCAAACTTCGATCTATGTTAGGAGTGCAGAATGTTGTCATTAAGGGGGGATAGACTCTAATGCCTCCTTCCTTCTCCTATTGTGTCACTATTGTAAATCCTTCAATCCTATCCCAAGTTGTTCTTAAGGGGGGATGTTAGGATATTTAGACACCTAGGAGTTAGTTAAGATCTACTTGGTCTAATGTGTCGTTAGGTAAAAGTGTGTTTCTTTAGTATGCATTAATATGCATTTGTAGTTAGGAAATCCAACGGTTAAGATATGTTCCCGACATAGAGTGATCCGACGGTTCATACTCTCCTCGATCTTAACGACCATTGATACGTGGCTTAACACCCGATTGGTCCATGATCTCTATTTAAAGAGCATGGAGGGTCATTTGCCAATGATCGACTATGAGAAACTCTCTTGTAAAATCTCTCTGTAATCTTTTTCTTTGCATTAATAAACTGCTCCAAGTGGTCGCATTGGCTGGGGCCGTGGATGTTTCCCCATAGGGGTTTTACCACGTGAAAACATTGGTGTGTTGATCTTTGATCTGGTTATGTGAGTGGTTACTGGAGGTCTTCGTCCTCTATTGGAATACCTGTGTTGTCGAACACTAGGCTCTGAACATGTTTATCTTCCCTGCTTTGAAGGTTTGACCACACAATGTCTCTAGTGCATTTCCCATGGAAATAATATGCAACACGATGCAAATAACAAGTGCCCAAGATGACAAGCTAGGTGGCTCACAATATAATCAAGTGAAATAATATATCATCAAGCGATTATTGTTTGTTGCATTACGTGTCAACCTCCTCGGGAGTTGATGAAAGGCATTTCAACAGATGGGACTGCCACGTATCATGTGGTGGTAACTCAATTTAAATGCACATAAAATAAACAAGAAATAATGATTTCATAAATCATCTTATATTTAATGGCTTATTCTGCTCACGCGTGGCAACTATATAATGGATAAATGTAGCAACATGATGTGTGTTTTTCATCTTGTTATTTATTATTTTGATAGTGTAGTCTTTACTTACCCTCCATCTCAAAACAAAAATGGGAAGATGCTTTAAAAACTAATAATGTGTTTTGAGTTTCTTGCAAATTGATATGATCGAGATACAAATGCTTTTGAATAATTAACTAATTTGTGTTTTACATGTTTATTAGTCCCTGCCTGCGGCAAGGGACTCTAGCAATCGCTTGGCGGTCAACTATCGTTGACCGCCTATTATTAGGTGCATTTTGGGTATTAGTTGGTGCATTCTGCTATGCCTTTTATGCAGTTTTCCCAATCTTTCATAATATCATTTATTAATTTTTTTTATTTTGAAATTGAAATTCTTTTTTATATTTTTAAAAATTTATATTCCTAATTTTTCATTGGCCCATCCCATATTAATAACCTTGGCGAACCTAAATATTATTTATGTTTTTGTTATTATTTAAAATTGATTTAAAAAATAAATAAATAAAATTATATTATTGGTCAAATTTATCGGTTGATATGATGTGCAGTAGATGCGTGTCTTCTTAAGGGTGAATGCGTGTCATACACATCTATTACTCACCGCATTGAAATGGAACCGTGTCATGAGCATCTATCCTTGCAAGGAATAGGCTGTCTATTATAAAGTTCAGTTAAAAATTCTATAATTAAGGGTGCTTATGCTGGAAGAGTGGGTGCATGGGTGAGCATATAGGAAATCCAGTTTGACAAAAAAAATAGGCATTGGAATATTTATCATAAGGTTAATTCTGTGGTCTTATGTGGTTGCCCAGGGAGCTTTTTTCCTTGCTTGATCGCCCGGATGTTAGAGCTTTTGCCGGGTTCCCAGAGATTAGAGCTTAGAGATTCTGTTAGGCTCCCAGAGATTAGAGCTTAGAGCTTTTTCCAGGCTCCTAGATATTGGAGATTTTTCCTGCGACTTTAAAGTTATTTTAAAACAACTCGGTGCAGATTTGTTCTAGGATTATGCATGTTTTGGAGACAGCTACTTCAAAGCACTAAAATTTGAGTTATAGAAACTATATTGAACGTTGTTTTACGAGGCTTAATTTAGAAACTATAAATTGTATATGTTGTGAGGTTGAATAACGCCTACAATTTTAAGCTTAGACTTATTCAATGTGCATATGTTAACAGATCCATATTATGCATAATATTTAGATGTTTAAGCTTGGTATCCAGAGGTGAAATCCATCTTTGAAAAAGAAAAAACATCCTGCAAATGGTGCAGTACCCAACAACATTGGAGTTGCCAGGGCACAACTACAAATGGAAAGAAGTTTGGAAAACCAAAGTTGAGGAGGACTTAGGCAGCTTAAAAAAAGTAAACCGGAGAGCTTCATCAAACACAGAGTCAGTAAAAAGAAAGAAAGAAAATGATTTTAACGTCAACGAGGTTAACAATAGCCTATGGGACAGACCGCCTCACACACTGTTTTCTACAGTTCAACCCTTTTCCTGTTCAACTTGATGATGAGCTCCCCCAATTTCTCCACTGTTCCCTAGCTGAATAAGTTATTACAAGAGCTAGCTGTCAAGATATTTATATAGTTGTCCATGCTATCTTTGAATGCTTCACACTCTAAAATGAAATGTTTTTTTTTTTCACTTTTCTGGAGGTGCAGAACACACACACCCTTTCTTCCCAAGCTTCTTTTGGTCTTTTCCAACACCCAGTTTCACAACGAAGTTGATGGGAATTGGTTCTTAATTGGGTAATAAGCCTTTTGTCTCTCCAAGATATATTGGCCCCTATGTACGATTTTTGATGATGATTGTATGTGGGGTTAAACTCTTCAATATAATCCTCTTTCTTTCTCCCGAGCCCTTTATCCCAAGTTCGCTTGTGGAACCTATCAATAACAAAATCCTTTATCTCTTTACTGTTCATAGGGCACTTGTTCAAGTGGATATCCCATTTACTAAGCCATTTTATATTTTGTCTCATCCACACCTTCTTTCTTTTGCACAATATGTCATTGAAGACGACCTTAGGCCGCCGACTTTCTTCCATTTGCTCAATTTATTTTAGATATCTTATGAGACGCACCATAACAATTGCTTCAGTAGGAGCAACCTCCATTTCACTTAGCATGATATCATAAGGGACTGAATCTTCTCAATTTGCTTGTGATCAAGCGTTTTTGAATCTTCTCTATTTGCTTCCACTGTAAGTCGGATGTGTTGCTGGTCCACACTTCACAACCATATAGAACCACCAGGATCACTAAAAGCCCAAAGAGAGTTTGCATAGTCTTCCAATCCCATAGCTTTGCTTCTTTGCATCTATTTTGAAAAGCATATAACACTTTCCAACCTCCCAAAGTTCTTTTCTTTTTGCAACCTTCCCAATGTATATTTTTGTTGAAGTCAATTCCGAGGTATTTGTAATCTGCCACTTCTTCAAGAGTGTTGCCTTCAAAGTAGAACTTATGTTGCTTATGTTTTCTTTTGCTAGAAAAAATTACCACTTTTGTCTTGCTAGTATTGACTTGCATTCCCACTATACTACAAAAGTGCTCAAGGGAAATTAAGTGTTCTTGCAACCCAAGAGTAGATTGAGAAATCAGAATAAGGTCATCTGCATACAAAAGAAGCCTTATCACAAAATCACCCAAAAGAGCACCATCACCCTCCTGTGAGTTTAACCACTCTTCAAGTTTGTCAATAAATAAGCCAAAAAGGGTAGGGGACAATGGGCACCCTTGCTTGACCCCAATATCGCTCCTAAAACTTTCGGAGATACCAGCTGACATTCTGATTTTGACTTTAACCTCTTCATATAGCCTATGGACGACTGCTCTAAGATGTATAGGAACCCCAAGTTCCTCCATTCTATGCCAAAGCTTATCTCTAGGGACCGTGTCAAAAGATTTTTTGAAATTGACAAAGCAACAAAACGCTTCCTCTTTTTTCTCCACACTTTTTCAATGATGTGCCTTAGAGTTATACCATGATCAATCGTTGAGTGTTTAGGTCTGAAACCTGCTTTCCCTTTAGCATGCTTATCCCCTTCTTCCGCCCACTTGCTGATTCTATTTTCTAGCATACTTCCAAATAGCTTCAAAAACAAGGGGTTTATCATTATGGTCCTATAGTTGGAGGGATTGTTGACATCCCCACTCTTGAAAAGTGGTATTGCTAGGCTCGTTGTCCAATCTATAGGGAATCCATGCTGAATGATGTTGTTGAAAATTTTCATAATGTGAGGTGCAAGAGTTTTTGAACCCCACTTTAGATATTCTGCCTGGAGTTCAACTAAATCTCTTGCTTTTCCAACACCTAACTTTCTGATACCCACCTCAATTTCTTGCACGGTGAAGATCTTAGAAGTAGTGTTGACCAAGGGAGGGGGGTCCACCTTAGGATCTTGCTCATAACACTGCTTTGCATACTCGAACCATTGATAGGCTGTGATATTATTTTCAGTTTGTTTCTTTCTTGTTTGAAGCTCCTTCCAGGTTATTTTTTCCGAAGAAGATTAATTCCTCCCTCTTTGAGATCATGAAATCAAATTTCTTCTTTCTTACAATTTGCTTGTAAGATTTTATGTTTATTTCTTTATGACTTGACTCTTTCAAAGTTTTCCTTGCTGTTTTGTATTCCTCATCAAACCAAACATTAATCGGAAAGCAGTTTGTTTCAGATTTCCTAGTTTTTGCTCTTTTGCATTCTGTAAGTGCGCTTTGGATTAAATTTGTTAGCTCATGGCTGTGAAGGCCCTGGGATGGAATTTTCTCCTTGTTAAAGAACCTCTTTAGCGCTATCTTGAAGGTGTTACATTTTTTTTGAGTCAACATAATTCTACCCTTTGAAGGAGGTTGCCGGATGTGCTGATTTTTAGTCCCATGCTGTTGTTGTTCAACCCAAGTTAGACTTAAATAGATCGGTTTATGATCAAATTTCAACTCCCACAGTTGTTCACCAATCAAAACTTCCTCCATTTTCTCACACAAGCCATGTGAGAAAATTGCATAGTATACTACACTTGCTCCATTTTAGGTATTGCAGGTGAAATTGCCAGAATTCGCCCATCTAGCCACCCCATTACAAATGACTAAGTCAAATGCCCCACATAAAGTAAGCAGTTGTTCCCCAAAAAAGTTGGATCTTTTGTTGTCCTTTGAAACTCTTGTCCACTAATGATTTCTCTCTTCTATAAGCCAAATGGGGTTGCAATCTTCCTTACAATGAAGAATACTAGCTTGTTCGCATGCTGTCCTAGCATTGAAATCACCCACTATAAGGACTTCGCTTAGTTGAGAGTACGTTGCAATATCGTTTTTTAAGGCTGCAAAGGGGTCTTTGTGGTCAAGCCCCCTACTTTTGTAAGTTTTTGAAACTTGTGGAGCAAAATAACATGCTGCAATCCTGATGATTTTACCATTTTCTGATATTTTAAACCAAATGAATTGTTTATTTGAGTCTTCTCTTTCTAACTGAATGAGACAACCTTTTTTTTTCTTCACTAAGACCATGATACCCCCGTGTCCGTTACCATTCTCAGCTCCTTTGTTCCACACTGCTATCTTCACATACTCTTCAAACATAGGTGTCTTGCACCCTTCATGCTCATGTGTTTCCAATAGACAAATTATGTCCCTATTTTCCGCAATAGGTCCTAACCCAGGTCCCCGCCTCCAAGGATAACCTCTGCAATTCCAACAAACTAAACTTAAGGAAACTTGGGAATAATTTGATTGCTATTTGTTTTGGTCTACAAGACTCAAAGTTGAGTCTTCACCCCTATTTGTCCATACTGGCCTTGTTGCATATATTTTCTGCTAATGAAATTGTTGTCTCTTCTTGGCTACCAACTTGCTGTCCTGTTTTAGAATGAGGACCAAAAAAAGCAATAACAACTTTTCCTTTGAGCAACCATGCCCTTTTTCCCTCCTCCCTTGCTGCCCTAACCTTTGACAACTCTTCCCTTCTTTCCTCTTGCTGTCTAATAGTTAAATATTTGTCTAGAAAAAAACAAGAGCATCTCAAGAGTTGTTTCTTGCCTAGGAGAATTTTCTTGTCACGTATGCTTGACATGATGAATTTTATGGGCCTAGCTCTCTCGCCACTAGGCTTACCCACCCTCCATGCTTGGAAAATTTGGCCTTGCCAAAGCAACTTGTCCTTCAAAAATTCACTTGTAAGATCGAGAGTAAGTTCATTTTTTCCATACTCTCTCACACCTTTGATAATTATGTTTGCTACTCTACCTTGTCTTTCCTTCTTTTCTCTACCTTGCATGTCTTCCCCCTAGCTGTGTTTCTTTTTCCATATGAGCATAATTCTTGTGCCCAAGTTTTGGAATTTTTTGTAAAATCTCTTTTCTCTTCATCCCTTGCTTTCACTCCATGGGTGTATGCTTGTTCACCTGTTTTCCCTTCAGCTTTGGGTGTTTTAGAGTTCATCACCTCTCTAATTTCCATCACGGAATCTTCCCTGATTTGCTCGGCATCCTTCAAGCCTTTCCATTCAGCCTTTGCTTCCAAAAGGGCTTCTTGAAATATTGTCACTCGATCTGTTAAAACTTTATTGTTTTCTGTTAAGTCTCGATTTTCTACCATCAATAGTTGGAGTTGAAGGTCTCTCTCATGCCCTTTGACTTCCAAACCTCCAATCTCCTATTGGCATTTAGTAACTCTTGCACATACATGTTATATGACCATGTGAGAGGTGTGGATGTGGGACTGTAAAACACATAATCACTGTTATCTTTAGTTTTGTTGCTGTTACACCTTTGCAAAGGAGGCTTGTTTGAAAGTTTATTATGGAGGGCCAATTTTTTCCTTGTCTGTTCCCATTTTAGACAAGAAACTCTGCGTTTTAAAATACCCCAAAATTGTTTGGCATTGACCCAAACTCACTTCTCTGCTTTGCTTGAAGAGGCAATTTTCACTTGACCTAAATGGTTTGTTTCACCCAAGACAGGCACCTCTTGCCCATTTTTTATGAGTGTTGAATGTATTGTCATTTCCATAGAGGACAAATAAAAAATAAACATAGAATAAGAAACATGACAATACCTGCCTATCCCACCTAAACCTCTTGTTGTTCTTGTTCCCGGACTTGGTCCCGTCATTGTTCCTATTCTCAGACCCGTCATTGTCCACTCCTGACCAGGACGGTCACTGCTGGAAACCAATAGACTGCTACTCGAAAGAAGGAAAGCAAGGTGGAACCTTGTGTTTTGCAGGGAATAACCGCGATTAATATCGATGTGTTGGGGAAAACTCGTGTTGTTGTTGCTACCTTTCTCGTTCTTGTCAGCCCTCAGATTATTGCAAAGGAATAACCACTACGCTCACCCTGCTGCTGCAGTCACTCGTGTACCGAATGCGGTTTAGGGTAGAAGATTTCACACTTATTACACATGCTTAGATATATTATCGAGGGAAACGGGCAGGCAACTATGCATGACAAGTGGTAATAAGTTAAGTGAATGGCTTTTTGTTCTTAGTTTTTCTCATGAAATTAAATATATTCACTAATTTTCACCACACATCTTTTTTTTAGCATTTTTGTATGGTGATCCAATCATTGTTATTATGGTGTTCTACGGTAAGGTTTCAAATTTTTTCCATGGCTACGTTACATGGTCTATCTTATTTTAATGTTTGGATGTTTTTCAGGCCAATCAATAATGGAATTGCATGGGATATGGATCTATTGATTTTTGGTGTAACGTAGTTTGATGTTTGGACGTTTTTCAGGTCAGTCAAGATGAGTACATAGGGGATGGATCTCTGAATTTTTGGGGAAGGCCTTGTGTAAAAGAGAGTACAGGAACCTGGAGGACTTACCCATTCATTTTAGGTTCATCTCCAAAACCCATGTGAAATGTTTGAAAATGACATTATAAATGCCTCATATTAATCTGTGAAGTTGGACGGAACAAAGCTTCCTATAGAGAGAAGAGTTGTTGCACCACCTTACATACAACATAGCATTTACTGGATAGAATCAAACTTGCTTTAAGATAATGGATTCTTCTTTGGGACCACCACTATTACTGACTATTATGGTTCGGCCGAGCCTTGCCCAGGAGACTATTCAGGAATTAGTAACAACCGCCTAATCAGTCAGAGATCAAATAGGATTTTACTTTTAGGACCTGCTACTAACAACCCATGATATATGGGATAAATGGGAGGAATAACTCTTACATGCCAAAATTCATCAAGTTTGATACAGAAATTGTTTCGGTCGAGTCTTGACAATACGATTCGATTCATCCATTAGAACTTAAAGGAATCAACTTATTTGTCTTTCAGTTAATGCCTGCCCACCACCTTCTACCACCCGAAGACCTAGATATATTAACCCTATCATGCTTTTACTTTATGAATATCTTAGGAGGAGAAGCTATAGAGGACCCGGGATTAGATTACACTACCAAACCTTTACCTTCACTTTTTCTTATCACCTATTGCTGAAACCAGTCAGGAATTGGGGGTACAACAACACTAGGACACCCTTTACCCTATTTTCCCTTATGAATTCTTTCTTATGGGCACCACATATTATATATTGGTTTGGTCAACGAGGGAGCCTTGCCCATATGATTCATTAGTTAGAACCCACTGGCTAGGAATGGTACTTACCTTTATTTTCATGCCCGAACCTCATAGTTCTCCACCTTAAAACCTAGAACTTGCCTTATACCTAATCTCACTTTCATAAATCGCTTACTTTCTACTGCATTATACCTTTCTTATCAGGCCAAGATATCAACCAACCTTCCAACCAACCACCTAAACAACCTTCATGACTTAACTCACCTATGCCCCTTACTTGTCGTATGGGCGACTTATATATGTATGGATTTTGGACTTCCAGACAGTCAACATTCACAGGCAGACCTAGAATCACACTTGGAATCACACTTGCTTACAGATATTGTTGGTGGTACCAACTATTTCGGCCGAGCGTCAGAATATGATTCAGTAATTTGAACCCAACCAGAGAACCTACTCATTCTAGGAAGGAATCGACCTAAATTTTGATGTCTCCACCTTATTGCTTCTACCTAGTTCCACTTTAATTACTTGCTTCATGGCTCATCGCTATACCTGATCTTGTAGGTAGGGACATGATTTCATCGACCAACCTTCATCTTCTTCCTATCATACTCTACAACACGTATCACCTTCCGGGTACCGTTATGACCTGTTTCCACCGAGCCTTGGCCCTACCATTATGGAATTTGAATCCACTGCCTAGGATGGGAAGAGCCTTTACCTCTATGATTTATGCTTATCAACTAACTTACTTTAAAACTTACCTTTGGACATGCCCTAAACAGTCTTCACTGGCTCCCCCATATATAGAGCATAGCCTTTTCCACTGCCTTACAGAAAGCATTCACAGACAAGACAGGACCTACCATCACACTTGCTTGATAGGATACTGCTGAGTACCACTATGACCACCTATGATCTATTGTTACCATCGAAGAAGAGCCTTGCCAATTATCTTCATCCATTAAAACCTATTGTAAGGACAACAGACCTATTATTCCTATACCACCTTTCTGGAATCACTTCATGGGGAGAGAACAACTAAAGCTAATCAAAACCTTTCTTCTCTTGTCACCAGAACTAGAGGATCAGACAAAACCTCACCCTTACCCCCTCCTTCGACCTTACTTTATGCGATGTTTCTATCTGTCCACCTTAAGAACTAGCACATGTATCATCTTATGCATGAATCACTTAGGAGGTACCATTATAGATGGACTTCCTCTGGGTAGGATGGAACATGATGATCTAACCTTCTTACTTTATTAATCTCTTCACCCAACAACAACCTATGGAGTGTCGCCCATTGTTGAAGCCAGTAGTACTCAAGTAGACATGCTTTCACCCCCAACCTTTCTTTTAATGCTGCCTAGGTACCACAAGAACTAGAATTGCCTTCTTACTTTACCACTTTTCTGGAATTGCTTCATGGCTACTGCACTAGACCTTTTGGGTCGGGATTATACCGTCCAACCTTCCCTTTCTTACTGCCTTCACCCTAGGACAATATTTGAGTGCTTCTTTCCCCCCAACACTTGCTTCAGCCAAAAAGACGAGGCATGGAATGAATGCCATTAAGATATATTCACCTTTACTCTACTACCGAAACTTTCCCTTATGAATTTTATTTATTGGTAACACTATCAATTTTTAAGTATCACTAATGCATAATTCTGGGTACCACATATAAGATTCTGGGTATAATGTTCCCACCTATGGAGCCCTGCTAATACGACAAATCCGAAATTAGAACCCAACCTTGTCCCTTCTCAACCCTAGGACATGGAGTGGAAGGCTGCCCAATTCATTCCCCCATCTGGAAGATCAGTACAGGATGAGATGTCATGACACCAACCTTCTTACCCCTATACCTCTTAGCTTCTTTGATGACTTACTACTTCCCTAGAATATTTGGATGAATGAAGCGCTTAGGGAGGAGGTACATATGGTACATTAGAGTAGCTAGAAGAACCAGGCAGAATAACATAGCATTAAACTAATAAAGACTTTCACTTCTCCCCCTTTACTTTTATATTTCCTAAATACCTGCCCACCCAGAGAAGACCTAGACTATATCACTTGGAGTCATGAAGCGCTTAGTGAGTCGGGACTATTACACCTTCTCTTAGAGGTAGCACCCCATATGGATGGTAACTTGTAGTAGCATGGCTCATGCAAAATTATGGTAGATTAGTTGATAGGGTTGACCTTTAGCAGATATTGTTGAACTGTTTTAACTATGCCAGATGACTTGGATGATGGTCCATCAGAGAACCTCATTGGATGGGATGGACAGGCTTCAAAATGTTGCTAAGAGACGAGATTGAGTGCTTTCTTCCAACTTATGACCTTATCTTAGAAGCACTGGATTAGCTGGGGGTTTCATCCTTCCCTTATATCTAGACCCATCGCTTATTTAATCTACCATACGCCTTATCTTATTGGGGCATTTCCCTTACCCATGAAACTTATTGCTTTCCACCTAGGGAGGGAAATGGAGTGATAGATGTTCAACCCATGAATTTACTTGATCTTAGAAGCATGACGAGATCTGAAAACCAAATACTTACCCTTTACTTTCTTTTTGTGCCTGAGACCTAGGGCCTTGGAGAGAGTCATGCCCAACCTCTTATGAAGCCAGGAAGGAATAGAGGTTGAGTACGACGAGAATCCCTTACCTTTATCTCTTCATCCTAGAAAATGGAGTAACAACCCTAGAAGCCAAGAATACTCAAGTAGGCAGGGGCATGCTATGAACCCCTTGGTTTACTCTTTACCTGCTAGAACTAGACCTGTTAGAGCCCTAGATCATGAACTTCATTAATCGTGTCGGTGCTGAATGTTACTTACCTTATCTTAGAAGCACCTGATGGGATGTATGAACTTCAACATAGAGCATTGTTTGATGGGTGGGCCTTCAAACTACATTTCTAGGAGATGGATCATACTTGCTTTATTAATCTTAGGAGGGGAAGGGAAGTATGACACTCTGAATATTTCACCTTTACCCTACCTTACCCTTCTTGTGTTACCATAAAGCACCTAATATGCCTTTAGACCTATATTCCTATACTACTACTTCATGAAGCCCTTAGTTAGGAGGGTTGGGTACTGCTATGAACCCTTCTCTTCTTAGGATGGGATGAATCAATGGAAGGTGGTGTGGAATTGTTGGAATTGCCTGATTGATTCTCCACAGCCGACATTGCCAAGATATTAGAATGGAGGATGCCGAGTCACCATTGATAGGATATATGCCCGGACAACCCACATTGCCAGGAAGGAGATTAATTGACAGATGGATGCCCAGTCACCATTTAGATAATATGCCCAACCAACCACCATTGCCAGGATATTGATTGATTGATCCCAGTCAGCTAGGTCACTAGGATATTGATTATATTTACCCTACCCTTGTCTTCTAGGTACCACGTATTCTCTTCTAGGCATCCCATCTTAACTATTCTTATTAGTCCCTTTTTCCCTCTTTACAACCAGTGTCCAACTATGTATTATCCCCACCCAACACTTACCTCATCAATTGTAGGTATCATTATGCTAGAAGATGAATGGATTGATGCGCCCAATCACCATTGCTAGGAGATGCCCAACCATACACCATTGATGCTAGGAGATCCAGTCCCTTTTATGATAGTCCCTCCCTTTACCATCATAATACAACTACCCTACTATTTGTAGCCCCACCAAAACAATGAACCTCATGAATCTTAGTAGTAGGTACCATTATATGATCTTGTCTGGCGAGGCTAAAACTGGACCACCCTTTTAGTAGTAGTCATACCATTCATACAACAACCACATAGCACCATCACTTCTTAGACCCTTCTTAGACACATAGTCTTGTTAGTTTCTTCTTACATTTAATGAGTAGTTTAAGCAATCGATTCTTATGCTTAACCACCATATCCAATTGTTAATTCACCTGCAATTCTCCGTAATAACAATTCTTTGAATCTCGTCCTTCGGAGCAATTTCAGAGCAACTGCTTGAAACACTTAATAAAATCGATTTGGATTTGATAGATGTGGTCGTGCTGCTCGCTCTGGATGCACCTTCTAAGCTCTCTGAACCTGGTCTTGAAGTGGTAAATTYAGTATAGAAAGGTGGCATGGGTAGATCCAACAGTAGATCCAGGAGAAGCAGATTAACCCCTAGCAAAGGAAGGTACTCAGAGTGGCGTATGTGGTCGCCCTTTATAGTGAAGTGAATTGTTGTTCGCTCCCAGTGCCGAGTGATTTCCCTATTCCGCATGAGAATAGGCTACTAGGGAAGCTAACTGGTCCATCACCTTGGCTAACTGCAACATGACACTTTTTTATTGAACCGGTTGGGCTGCTTGCTGGTATGGTTGGATGGGCAATGCCATCTTCTATTATTGAATTTACCACCTTGACCTTGGACCTGGACCTTGAGATCGAAAAAAACATAGTCTTTTCCCTCCTTATCAGTCGAGCATGCTATCACACCCTCTACAACTGCTCTAGGAAAATCTCATATTAAAATAACTCTTCCAAACTAAACGAGTTAACAAACGATGTTGAATCTTCCTTGGTTGTGTAAAACCTGGAGATTAGCTTTATGTTATCCACACAAGTCCTCAACCCAGGCACAAAGTGTTTTCAATTCAAATATTGGATTGCAACGTATATAACACATAGTCTGGCTTGTGATAATAATAAGACGAGGTACAGAGTAAGGTGAGGTATGCAATAGGATGAACTCTGATAGGGAAAAAGTCAGGTGCACAACAATCATGGAATGGCTAACTCCGAAATGAAACTCTGAGGAGGGAGGGTAGAGTTTCGAGGGTGCTTCTTAAGAAAGAAAGAAATAAAGAAAGTATTTTTTAACGTCCACGAGGCTAAAAATAGCCTATGGGACAGATTGGGACGTGAGATTATACCTCGATGGGGACAATAGGTTATACCTTGTATTAGGAGTGAGAGAATTTCAAGTAGAAAGAAAGCTAAGCATCAACATCAACATCAACCACTTGGATCAACACCCGGGTTGACACATGCCTGGCATCGACACCTAAATTGAGTAGCGGCTATTTACAATGACCACCACCACCTCCTCCTGTCAATGAGACTGACTATCACACCATTGGCTGCTATTGGCGACCACTAGCAATCAGTGTTTCCAACTCAACCTTTCCCAGTATCCGAGCTGAGTAGCTCGGCCCATCCAATGAATTCATCCATCCAATCAGAGAGAAATGTTATGAAAAGTAAAAAACTTTCATTATATATGAGATTATGCAAGCCGAGCAGCTCAAGCCGAGTACCAAAGCCAAGCAACAAAACTAGCAGCAAAACTGTGGTTTCCAGCCCGACCAGGTAAGAACATTCCTTCCCAAGGCTTTGTATCAATATATATCAAGGTAGAGATCGATATTGAGTTAAAGGATCTAGGGTTTCATGGATTTCGATGTAGATTTCTAGGTCGAGTAAGAGTTCGAGGTTCTAGGTCTAGGTCGAGGAGGGTTGTTTTGTCGATTCATAGAGAAACTTCATGAAAAGGCCTAGTTCGGTAAGAAGAAAATCCATTTAAGATGTAAATAAAGAATGAGTGATGTAAATGTGGAAGCTGGCTGAAGGAGTTCACTGCGCAAGAAAAACAAGAGCGGAAGTGTGTGATAGAAGCTGAGCTATACCGAAAATAGACTGAAAAGAGCGGAATGGAAGTGAAGTGGAAGTGAAAGAGTCTTGCTGACAAACAACTGGGCTAATCGAATCGGGCTACTCGAAGAGGCTGGGCTTGGCTAAGAGGCTTTGATCCCGGGATGCTTGGTGGGGATAAGAGGCTACTCAACAAGGCTACTCAACTTGTCTTGGATCAGGGTTGGGATCATTAACTTCATTTTTTCTTTTGTAAACTAGCGTTCTTAATAACTCCACTACCTCTCTCATGAGTTTCTCTCCCGACCCACCCAAGGTAGCTTATTAGATTCTAAAAAGGAAAAAGCGTAATTACATATATAATGATATATCTTTGTATACAATATTATTCTACAGTTCCTTATGATATTGATCAAGATGCATTCCTTAAAGGATATACAACGATCACATTCATCAAATTAATGCAATATGGCGTCATTCCTCCATGGGGATCGATGATATAGAAGGCGGGGTCAATAGAATGATGTACATAAAGCCTCATGATGGCTTGGGTTGAAGTGGAATTAAACCTTTCCATTTATGTTAGTAAGAATAAAACTAGAAAAATTAGTGGGCTTCTTTTATCTCGCTATCAAACGGAAGTGGAAAACACATATAGAATAGACCAGTCACATGCTGGAATTAATCAAAAATACTTCACCCCAAAATAGAGCAGAAAGGAAGCGTTACAATGGCCATAAGGATAGTAGTAATAGCCAAAAGGAGAGGAAGCAAACTCCCCTAAAGTAATAGAGATTGGCCCAGTGGGAGAGGAAATCACTTGTTTACTTCAATGCTTCCCAATGAATCCAATTGGCCCAATGTTTATTGAATTATCAGTGCTTCCTGAATCGAATATCTAGTCTTGAATTCCCAGTTCCGAATAAGTATCCATGTGATTCCCGAATTCCCAGTCCTAAATTACCATCCCCGATCGAGGAGGTAAGTCTTATAATTACTTCCTTCTAAATAAGGACTTAGTTGCGTCCATAGAGTGAAAGCGTAATAGAAATGAATCAATTTCTTTTCCACAACGTTTCTTTCTGTCTCCATTCTTTTCAAAAGAAAGAGGATTTCCAGCGAGTGCCAGCTAGTGTATCAACACTTGCGACTAGTGGCTCTCAGCAATGATAAGCTCCGTGGTGAGGTGGAGAGGCCAAGGGAAGAGTATCGAGGTTATAGTTCAAAGTTGTAGTTGTAGTTTGAGGTTCAAGGTTCGAGTAGGAGTTGAAGGGTCAAGGTGTAGGGCCTTCTCTGTAGATGTAACCTCATACGGGGACGTGATTTGTCAGTTAATGGTGGGAACGCCATTCTCAGAAGATGTGGCGGTTGTTGGTGGGAACGTTGTTTCTCGTAATCTGGTTGTTGGTGGGAACTCCCGCCCTTCTCAGAGGACTAATCAGTCGCCTTTGGCCACTGCTCCTTCTCGGCCAGCCCCATAAAAAGACTCATTGGTTCAGAAAATAAAATGAAATAAGTCTCAATTGATCACTGCCTCTCCCAGAAGACGTCTCCTGCATGCACACATGCGGAAGACCTCCTATCCAATAAGTGTCCCCCGCCACCTGACTGTCCAATGGGTTCCTCCTATAATAAGCCATTCAGTCTATAGGTTCCTCCTAGAAAGAGTATGTATTTTGTGCTCGTCCGGAAAAGTGGAAACAAAAAACCATTTCATTTTAGAATGTGAGGCCCTCAAAGACAACAGGAAAAATTATGCAGGTATTATGGCTGCTAGTTCTTGGGATAATCTATTTAGCAAAGAGTTTGTTGAGAAGCTGGGAGCGATTATTGTAAAACTTCACAGGAAAAGGGCCGAATACAAAAGGCAGATGGAAAAACAATCTGTCCCATAGGCTATTTTTAGCCTCATGGATGTTAAAAATTCTTTCTTTCTTCTTTCTTTCAATCAATTCAAAAAATCAATTACCCTCTCTCTGTAAGGCGTGTGAAACCAAAAGCGAGTGCATTGTAAGTAATGCATCATTTGTCAAATTGAGTGACTCCTGCTCTGTGTAGGGTAAGTGCTTTCGAGGTTCCAAGGTTCAAATTATCGGGTTGAGAGTTGAGGGTAAAGGGTAAAGGGTATATGGCTGTGTTTCCATTGATTCAAAGAGAAAGTTGTTGAAATGCAAATATTTCATAATAATAAATCATTTGGAGTACCCCCGATGAGTTATCTTTTCCTTGTCCCTTCTAAATAAGAGATTTATATAAATAAAAATAGCGTGAATTAGGACCCGTAGGGCGCTCTCCCAGTAGGGGGGATGAGTTTTTCAAAATGCGGTCCACCCAACCATGTGTCTGGACAAAACAAGTTATTTGCTGATCACTAAATCTATCCAGAGGCATCTCGCCAATTATAGGGAACCTTCCTGAAATGGCCAAGTTCAGTAAGAATGAAATTCATTTAGGTGCCCTGAGTAGGGGGAATTATTATGCCTTGGACCTCCTAAAGAGTAGCTTTTATTGGGCGATAATGCTGAATAAGGCTATTTTCTATAAGCGGGAGCCAAGCCAAAGAAAGAAGGAAAGAAAGTATTTTTAACGTCCACGAGGATAAAAATAGCCTATGGGACAGATTGTTTTTCCATCTGGCTTTTGTATTCGACCCTTTTCCTGTGAATTTTTACAATAACCGCTCCCAGCTTCTCGATAGACTCTTCACTGAATAGATTATCCCAAGAACTAGCTACTAGAATACCTGCATAATTTTCCTTGCCATCTTTTAAGGCTTCACATTCTAAAATGAAATGTTTTTCTGTTTCCACTTTTTCGGAAGAGCAAAAAATACATATTCTTTCCTCCCACATTTCTTTTGGCCTTTTCTAGCGCCCTGTTTCACAACGAAGTTGATGAGAATTAGTCCTTAATTGAGCAATAAGAATTTTAGATCTCCAAGAAATATTGGCCCCTATGTACGCTTTTTGCTGATGGTTATGAGTGGGGTTAAACTCTTCAATGTAGTACTTCTTCTTTCTCCCTAGCTCTTTCTCCCAAGTACGTTTGTGGAACTTATCCATAACAAAAGTTTTTGACTCCTTACTGTTTGTAGGACACATGCTCAAGTAAATGCCCCATTTACTAAACCATTTGTTATTTTGCCGCATCCAAGTCTTATTTCTTTTGAACAATCTGTCACTAAACACAACCTTAGGCCATCTACCCTCTTCCATCTGCTCAATTTTTTTCAAATACCTTATGACTTGCACCATAGCAATTGCTTCAATAGGAGTAGCTCCTATTTCACTTAACATGATAGCATAAGGGACTGCACTTTTAATTTTGAATTTGTTTGTAATCAAATGCTTCTAAATTTTCTCAATTTGTTTCCACTGCATCTCGGTTGTGCTGCTGGCCCATAGTTCACAACCATAGAGAATCACTGGAATCACTAGAAGCCCAAAAAGAGTTAGAGTGGTTTTCCAGTCCCACAACTCTGCCTCTCTACACCTGTTTTGTAAAGCATAAAATGCTTTCCAACCCCCTAAAGTTATTTTCTTTCTACAACCATCCCAACTTAAATTTTTGTTGAATTCAACTCCGAGGTATTTGTAGTCTGCAACTTCTTCCAGAATGTTGCCTTCAAAGTAGAATTTATGTTGGTTATGCTTTATTTTGTTAGAGAAAACCACTACTTTCATTTTACTAATATTGATTTGCATCCCCACCCTTCTACAAAAATGCTCAAGGGAACATAAGTGCTCTTGCAAACCAAGAGCCGATTTAGCAATCAATATAAGGTCATCTGTGTACAAAAGAAGCCTTATAAAAAATTTGCCCAAATGGATACCGTCACCCCCTTGCGAATTTATCCATTCTTCAATCTTGCCAATATATAACCCAAAAAGGGTAGGAGACAATGGACAACCTTTCTTGACCCCGATATCGCATTTAAAACTTTCAGAAATGACCGCAGAAGTTCTAATTTTGACTTTCACCTCTTCATACAGCCTATGCATAGCTGCTCTAAAATGCTTGGGAACCCCGAGTTCCTCCATTTTGCCCCAAAGCTTATCCCTAGGAACCGTGTCAAAGGCTTTTTTGAAATCAACAAAGCAACAAAAAACTTCTTCCTTTTTTTCCCAAACTTTTTCAATGATGTGCCTTAAAGTTATGCAATGATCAATTGTGGAGTGTTTAGGTCTAAAACCTGCTTTCCCTTTAGCACGTTTATCTCTTTCTTCTGCCCACTTGTTGATTTTATTTTCTAACATGCTGCCAAATAACTTTGCAAACAAGGGGTTTATCATTATGGTTCTATAATTGGAGGGATTATTGACGTCACCACTCTTGAAAAGAGGTATTGCCATACTAGTTGTCCAATCTGTGGGGAACCCCTGCTATATGATGTTGTTGAAAATTATTGTGATGCGAGGTGGAAGAATTTTTAAGCCCCACTTTAGATACTCTGCTTGGAGTTCATCTAAGTCTTTTGCTTTTCCAGCGCCCAACCTCTTGATACCCATCTGTACCTCTTGCACCGTGAAGAGTTTTGTGTCTGTGTTGACCAAGGGAGGAGGGTCAACCTTGGGATCCTGCTCATACAGTTGTCTTGCATAGTCAAACCATTTAGAAGCTGTAATGTTGTTTTTAGTTTGCACCTTTTTCGGTTGGAGCTCCTTCCAGAATAGTTTGGGGTTATTTTTCCCAAGGAATACTAGTTCTTCTCTCCTCGAAACCATGAAATCAACCTTTTTATTTCTTACTATCTGCTTGTAAGCTTTGAGCTTTATGTTATCGTTGTTTGATTCCTTCCACCTTCTTCTTGCCTTTTTGCATTCCTCGTCAAACCAAGCATTAACCGGAAAACAATTTGTTTCAGACCTCTTAATTTTTGCTCTTTTGCACTCAACAAGTGCGCTTTGAATTAAATGTGTTAATCTGTGACTATGAAGGCCATGAAATGAAATTTCCTCTTTCTCGAAGAGCCTCTCTAACATTTTTTTGAAGGTATTACAATTCTCTGGAGTCAAAAGAATTCTGTCATTTGGAGGATTTTGTTGGACACACTGAGTTTTTGACCCTGATTGCTTCTTTACGGTCCAAGAGAAACTTAAATATATTGGCTTGTGATCTGATTTTAAGTCCCAAATTTGATCTCCAATCAACACTTCATTTTTCCACACAAACTATGTGAGCAAATTGCATAATCTATTACACTTGCTCCATTGTAATTATTACAAGTGAAATTGCCGGACTTTTCCCATCTAGTCAAACCATTACAAATGACTATATCGAAAGCCCCACATAGCGCAAACAATTGTTCTCCAAAGAGATTTCAACTTTTATCCTCTGAAATTCATTCCCACTGATGATTACTCTCTTTTGTAAGCCAGATAAGGTCACCGTCTTCTTTGCAACAAAGAATGCTAGCTTGTTCACCTGCAGTTCTAGAATTGAAATCCCCCACTATAAGGACTTCACCTAGCTGAGAATATATTGCAATATCTGTTTTTAGGGCTGCAAAGGGGTCTTTGTGGGCAAGCCCTCTACTTTTGTAGATTTTTGAAACTTGCGGCGCAAAATAACATGCTGCAATTCTGATGTGATTTCCATTTTCTGATATTTTAAGCCAAACAAATTGCTTATTTGGGTCTTCTTTTTCTATGAATGAAACAACCTTCTTTTTCTCTTACTAATACCATGATACCCTCGTGCCCTTTGCCATTCTCTGCTGCCTTGTTCCACACTTCTATCTTCCAATACCCTTCAAACAAAGGTGTCTTTCACCCTTCACGCTCATGTGTTTCTATGAGGCAAATTATGTTTCTATCTTCCGCAATAGGCCTTAACCCAGGTCCTCGTCTCCATGGGTAACCCCTGCAGTTCCAACAAACTAATCTGAAGGAAACCTGGGTATGACTTGGTTGCTATTTGTTTTGACATGGAAGACTCACAGTTGAGTCTTTGTCCCTGCTTGCCCATACTGACCTTGCTTCCTCATTTCTTGTTGAAGAGTTTGCTGCCTCTTCTTTGTTATCGTTTTGCTGCCTTGTTTTGGAAGGAGGTCCAAATTGCTCTATCACAACTTTACCTTTATAAATCCATGCTCTCTTTCCTTCATCTCTTGCTGCCCTAACTTTTGTCATTTCGTCCCTCCTTTCCTCTTGTTGTTTTACAATTAAGTCTTTTTCTAGAAAAAACCGAGAACCTCTCAAGAACTGCATCCTGCTTAGAATGATATCTTTATCACGCAAGTTGGGCATGATGACTTTTATGGGCCTGACTCTCTCACCATTAGGCTTACTTACTCTCCATGCTTGACATATTTGTCCTTGCCATTGGAGCTTGTCTTTCAAGAAGTCTCTTGCAAGGTCAAGCGTACATTCATTTTTCCCATAATCTTTCACCCCCTTAATAATTATGCTTGTTTCTCTATCATGTCTTTCCTTGCTTTCTCCAACTTGCATGTTGTCCACCTGAATGTTTGTTTCTCCTTCCCTCCTAGAAAAATTGCTAGTAACTTGAGCCCAGGTTTTGTAGAGTTTTGCGGAGTCTCCTTTTCTCTCTTCTCTTGATGTTTCTTCATTGTTTATTTGGGCAGTTACTTTCCCCTTATCTTGGGATGGTTTCACATTCATCACCTCTGTATTCTCCACTACAAATTTCTTCATGTTTTGCACTTTCGCTTTCATGCATTGCCATTCTGCTTTCCCTGTTCAGAGAGCTTCCTGTAGCAATGACACTTGCTCCTTCAGAACTTTGTTGCTTGCTGCTAAAGCCTGGTTTTCAGCTGTTATTATATGGATTGTACAATTTCTTTTCAACTCTTTAGCTTCTACTACTTCCAATCTCTCTTTTACCTTTAACAGTTCTTTCACATAAAGATCAAATCACTAAGTGAGAGGTGTGGATGTGGGACTATATAAGGCATAATCATCAATGACTTTTCTTTTTCCTTTGGGCTTGTTGCCACATGCTTGCAAAAAGGACTTGTTTGAATGTTGTTTCTTGTGAAGAACCCGAGTACTTTCCCTTTGAGACCTTTTTTTCCTTGTCTGCTCTCATTTTAGACGAGCTAGTATCCGTTTTAAAATGCCCCGATACTGTTTGGCATTAACCCAAACCCACTTCCCAGTTTTGACTGATGAGACAATTTTCACTTGCCCTATATCATTTGTTTCCATGGGTTCTAAAGTTTCTTGTCCCATTGTCATGATGATATTAAGGAAAATCAAAGTCTGCCCAAAACTGAGCCTCTGTTTTATGCTTAACCCTTCAATATTTGTTGGTCTGACCACTGAAAACTTGCTGCGCTGCCCTTGTTGCTCTGCCCACTGTCCCTGACCTCTGTTAGACCACTGTCCCTGTCCTCTGTTAGCCCCCTGTCCCTGTCCTCTGTTAGTGTTTTTGTCAAACAATTCACTAAAATTCCCTTGCTGGCCTGCTGATTGGTTTATGTTTTTTGTCAAACAGTTTGGCTGTAATGTGTTATGTTTGCTGTATCCCTGTTTGCTGTATGCTGTATCCATGTATATAGCCTGCAGATCTGAAGCTGATGATTGATGCCTTACAATGCTGCTCTTGGCTCTACAACGGCTCCAAAAATGTACCTGAAAATTGTATCCTTGTTTGCTGTATCCCTATTGCTGTATGCCGTATCCATGTATATAGCCTGCAGATCTGTATCCATGTATAGTCAACCAAAGATTAGTCAAATGAAGCAATTCCTTCTGAATCTTGAGCCTGTGTATTTCTTTTCATTCTGACTACTCATGAGGTTACTTTGTCATGGTTGTGAATTATAAATGATATCGACATGCATAATTTGAAATAGATGAGTCGCTATCACTGAAATGCTATTAGACAAGTATCTAGTCTGAGTATATTAGCTGAGTATAGCGGTCAAGGAGATTATCCAAGCCCAGCTCAGCGCAGCCGAGCCGAGCGGGGTAGCGGAGTATCCAAACTGAGTATCCCCACCCAGCAATCTATTCCATCGTGCGGATTATAGAAAGCCTTCATTAAATGCCAATTTTTGAATAATAAAAAATATAATAGAGTACCCGCGATAACAATATGCCTCCAACCGAATCAAAACGAAATTGAATTAAATTCAAACGTAAAATGAGGACCCGAAGGGCGCTCTCCCGAATAGGTACGTGAGCTGTGCATATGAAGGGTACGATCTCTTACCAAAAGGTTCATCAGTTGTAACGCCTTTCTCATAAGATGATGGCTGTAGCGGCTTGTTGTAGGGTAATGCGGGTATGCGGGAGAAAGTAATTTCCGATGTAAACATATTCTAAATGCATGCAACCCTAATAGTTAATAGCTTTTATGCATGCATTCTAATTGTGAATAACTTTATGATGATTGTGTTAAATCTTACAGAGTTCCAATCACCCCTATGCTGACGTGAGTCTCATTTTCAGGGAAAAATTTTGCAGTGACGAAATCTGCTATCTTAGGATTCAGTTTCTCGTCCAACAAAATATTACTTGCTTTAATATCTCGATGAACAATCCGCAGTTGAGAATCCTTGTGAAGATAGCGAAGCACATGATCTATTCCCAGGATGATGTTGTAACGCTTCTACCAATCAAGGTCTTTGCGTTTTTCTGCATCTGTGTATCCATGCATTCAACACACGAATTCAACACTGAACTATCTAGATTGATACATCAATGCCTTTTATCTTCATATAACATAATTGAGTGGATATGAATTTATCAAAGATCCAATTAGGTAAGTACTCATAAACAACAAACATTTGTGATCCCTCTTTGCAACAGCCTAGTAGGTTCACAATATTTCGATGCGGAATTTTGGCCAAAAGTTTTTCATTCAATTTTTTTTTTCTTCCTTGATCAGATGTTGACAACAACTTCTTCACAACCATTTGTTTTCCGTTGTTAGTAGTTCCCTGAGAAATTCAGAGACAAATGCTTAGTGTAAAAGATTTTGTCCAGTAAATCTTAATTGTCTTTCTAGACTATATATTTGTTTTTAAGCCAGAGATCTTGTGTCGAATGGGGTGGCCGACTACTATGGTCTAAGATATAGCCAATGTTATCATCGTGAAAATTGTTCGTAGAAGCTACCAGTGTTTCCATCTTAAACACTACTTGCCGCTCAGTGAATAATGGGTCTTTCTCTGCTTGCCCATCATCTATTCAATGAAAATACACACTTATATAAAAAAGATATGGTGGTAAAAATTATCTGATAAAGATTCCTTGCTTATGTTTATTGGAGGCATTGTATGGTTAGAGAAGCAAAAACCTTTTCTGTTTTTATCTAATTTATTTTGAAGATATTTCAACATACCATATATTATTTTTATGGTGTTTTAAAACATTTTTTATATAAGAATTTATTTGTTTTGTTAGAACATTTAACAATTGTTTAAATCTTCATATCAAATTAAGTGTTTATATCTTATTAGTTCCCACAAAAGATAATGTAGCATCACAAATACTCTTTCGTCAATTTTTTCTTATTCACAAAATAAAAAATAGAAATTATTAGTTGTTATATATTTTTTCTTTCATATTTGAAAATTTAGTTTAAATTTAGAAATTGTTGTAAATTTTTATATAAAAAGATTTTCTTTTCTAAATAATTTTTTCCTCTGTAAATAATAATCAAATTGATTTCACATTGATAAAACCTCATTTTCTTAAATTGTTACGACTATTTCTCCTACTTATCTTTGCAACCTGTAAAAATAAACTTAAATATCTATTATACTATTCTAAACTTAAATATCTATTATAGTGTAACTGTGATGATTCATCGTTCATTGTTTTAACTTGTTTTAACACCCAGATAAATGAGATCACTTCCATGCCCCCAAAGCCCCAAAAGGACTAGGGTGATGTAATAAACTCTGTGTACACCTATCTATATAACAATATTAATTCTACAAGATGCCTTGAATATGAGTACTCAGACACACCATCTAAACCTGAATATGATCACATCCACGTCAAGATTTGGGCTTGATGTGCATATGATTAGAGCATTAGTTTCGACAGGTATACCCTTGTCAAATGCAAAATTGTACTAACAATTCCACATTACAATTTCGATAATTAAAACTTACATTTTCAACAACTCTTTTACAAATATTATAGAATTGTGAAGAAACTCACTCAAATATAAAGACTGTTTACTACATAAATAATTCAAATGAGAGGACTTAATGTTCCAAAATACTATCATTGTCTTTTTGTCGACTTTTACAAGCTTAAGGAATTACAAAATTCATGAGCTCACATTAGAATTGGTTCTCACTTAAAGGACCAAGTATATACAATATGTTCAGAGAGTGCTTTCGGATCCATCGCAAAAATCTTAGAACAGATATACAATATGTATTAATTGGTAATCAGTGTGGGTGTTTTTCTCGACTCCACAATTTATTTTTGAAACAACAATTAACACTTAACATTTATAACGCTAGTGAAAGCATGCCTGRCACTTATGATGAGTAAAGGAACATGAAACATGGACGAGATGCAACAACTCCATCGCCGCCCTTTCCTCATATTTACTGCTCTTCAACAACTCCATCTCTACCCTTTCTTCATATTTATTTCTCTTATTATAACTAAGTTTGTTTCTGGCTTGCACGTTGAGCTCTGTACACCTGTTTATTTAATGATATTTCTAAATCTCAACACGAGGCAGGGACTTGCTGCCTTTGCAGCTCCATCTTGTTTAAAATGCACTCGCAATTAAATTTGGATTGTGTAAACTGTAAATAGGTTGATAGAATACAATGGGAAAGGTAAGGCGAAGGCGAATGTCAAAACTAAATTTTTTCCATACTCAAATGGAGCAAGGCAAGGATTGCGGGATTGTAGAATATGCATTGTTTTTCTTAACTACTATGGTGGATGATTTTATAATTTTTCTTTGTATAAATATAAACGCCCACAACCTTCACAAATATAAATATATTTGTGTTTTGATTAATACAAGTTAGTTAGTATCATTGTGATTGCAAGGGACATGTCTTTTTGTGCTTTTCAAATAAACTTGTTGATCCATAAACAAGGGACTTATACTCTGCATATACTCAAGCCCTCTAGGAACAATGCACTCGATCAACGTCTACATATGCATTTGGTGTCATTGTGTTGGCTCTACTTTCAAATGTTTTTAGTTTCGTGTGGCAATGTTTGATCCAATTCCCAATGGATAAATTCCTCTTACTCTGGGTTGAGGACTAATTAATGGAGGTCATTCTATGTCTAATACATACTTAGCACATCCATCTTGGTTACTCAAATGACGAATTAGTTATGTAAATTGTGCAATTAGCCAACAAAATTGCAAAGAGCTCTCACATCCAACTTAGCAATTTACTCTACAACTTTCATTAAATAGAAACAACGAGCCAATATACATAAGAACAATTCTTATTCTCAAGAACCAAATGAATGACACACCCTCTGAATCCATTCATGTGAGAACCTTGTTCAAGGGTTCAAAACCAATGAAAATTCTGCTTACCTTCTTGTTCCTCCTCCTGACATATGAACGGATGGTTTTGTTGGTTAGAATGGTATGCTACTGCAAGTGCCAATAGTGGGAAACAATTACACCCAATCGATGCTAAATTGAACAACCATTGTTTCACAATCACCTAATCAACAAATACTTGGTTGCTCAATTCAATTAAGAAAAAGAAACATCAGTTGACTCCTTAAGGGGGACTACCAGTTATATGGTCTTTACACTATCTCTTTCACACTCTCCTTCACCATGAACCTATTAAACATCCATGAGACCCAAAAGAATGACACACCTATGTATTTAACCTCTAATAGCCAAAGGGATATCAAAACCTAGCATTGTTACAAAGGGAACTGGTTTAGAATCCTATCAATCTAGCATTGGCCAAGTCAATTCTCATGAAAACCATAAATAAACTATCCAATAAATAAGAGAAATTGCTATGCCTTCCTCTAATGCACCATATCTGAAAAAGATTTATGTAACCTATGCATCTAATGCTCTAGCATTCCCATAAGACAAGGTATCGCAAGGTACAACTATGTACGGACCGCAAAGTCTTTGTATGGATGTGTACAATCTTGGGGAAGGTTGTAGAGATTATCAATGATCGAGGGGATTCCCATGGCCTCTTGTCAACCAATGCTTCTTCTGAATTTCCAACAGTAAAGACATTGCTCAGAAACAATGCCAACTGTTTGAGGAGGACTGTAATGTTGAATATAAGGTGTGGGATTAGAAACTAGTTGGATATGTGTAATATCTCTTTCACTACAACCGTCAATCTCATTCACTCAATTAGATAAGTGATTTGAAACTTCTAGTTGTTTCAATTAACCACACATTGGATAGGATTTGATTTCCAGGATGAATTAATAATCACATCAATCAATTGGTGGATGAACCGAGTTGTGTACAAATACGAACTAAGGACATAGTATATTACTATCGCTTTCAATTCAACGAAATCTCTTTCTATGCTTCCACCTATCGAGACAATAGGAAAAACAATGTCTACATAGAAAGTGTTCAATTACACATCAAATTAATTAATTAGATTCCAATGGCAAGCCACAACTTGGGAAACTAACCAAGGGAATGCCAATTAATCACAATTAACCAAGTAATCCACAATTTATTAACCAAGGGAATGCCAATTAATCACAATTAACCAAGTAATCGACAATTCATTAACCATTGAGAAAATTTTGTCACACAAGACACAAAATTTCCCCTAGGGAAAACTAAAGGGAAAAACCCCAGCATCGAATGGTTGCTCAGTTTATTTAAAAATTCTCTAGTTTATAATGCAACTAATGGCTCTGTGTGCATCCTCACCTCCTTGGCCAAAATATTGTTTGAGAGTGAAATTATAGGAACAAAAGAGGAGACTTGGGTTTATGGGAAGGCCAAAGGAATGACCCTTAATTTCCTATTCCTCGGTATGTCTCCTATTTTTTTTCTTTTCCGAGCACTATGTCTCCTATTATTATTATTATTCCTTTCTTTCTTTCTTTCTTTATTTCTTTTGTCTCATTTAATTTTACATTTGAATTGTCTTTAATAGTTGGTTTAACCTTCTTTAATTACTGAATTACATTTACTAGTATTGAGCCTTACAACCATTCACTTGTTTGGATCTTGTTATCCCCAATTCCCAGTGATAGCTAAGAAGATGATGTCTCGAGGCCCTTAGGTTGCAGACATGGAGTATCGAGAGACATATGGCTGACAATGTCCACTTGCACAGACAGAGGCTTGCCTCACCATCATAGATTTCAGATTCATTGCGATAGTATCCGCCACATCATCTTGCTTCCAGAAGACATTAGGTCTTTCTCCATGAGGTACAAGCCAGGTATTATGGTGAGTGTCATTTCAATATTTGAGGCATGTGAGTGTTTTGCATTTAAAGCTGCTTTTGATTATGTAATATTTGCTTGGAAGTTATGCTCTTTGCCCTATTTCACCTTCGTGGTTGACATTGCACTCTAGTAAATGGTCACACTCAGGGATGGGTTTTCTATTGGGAGGTCCCCTTGACAAGTCATCGTTCCATTCCCGAACATAATTACCGCTTTCCACACTTCATCCCCTTGCCTCCTTATCTATTGGGATTTTCGAGTGTATTGACCCAAGAAGGGATTGCCCCTCATTTCATGGGAAGAAGGGGGTGAAGGCCCAGAGGGAATGTGGCTGGAAAAAGATAAAACCGAAATCATAACCTTCCAGATGCTCGCCCAAAGAGGTCTTGAGAACAGTGAGATGTTTCTCCTAAAAATTCAAAGACCTGCAAAATAAAACACATATATATAAATGTTCCACTTGTTGAGGGATATACACAAGTGTGTTGCAAGCTAGAATTTACCCCCATGACACTCTATGTACCTCTCCCTTCAAGTGACACTATAGTACCGCCCCCCAAGATATATGTTACCCCATAGGGAGTACCCAGTTGTTTTGGACCTTAATCAATTAATGACATTAAATGGGTTTGGAAAAAGGATGCATTGAAAATGAAGGTGCAACACACCCTCTACAAAGGCACCCATAAATGAGACACTACGATCCCTTGTATGTCATGAACCCCATGCCCAAAATTCTTTCCCCCATCCACTTCATCTTATCCACATGGATTAGAGGGGGGTCCACTAGGGAAACACTCGTTGACTTAGTGAATGATTCACCCAATAGGTCACTTTGTCAACCCTCCCATACCTAAATTTGGAAAGTTACATAAGGTCTTTGAGCACTTGTTTAATTTGATGAGGTGGTTTTTTATGCACATGTTGAGGTTTCTATTTTATTGATTTGATTTACTTATCATGATGCATTTGACTTGAGATCATTGCAGGGCATATTCATTGTCTTTGTGGGACCTTGCTTGGTGGAAAATTTTGGAAGAACAAGCCTAGCTTGGGATTCCTTATGGCATGAAGCCCACATGGTGGATACCATGGCCCACACATCGGATGATGATGATAGACTTTGGAGGCTTGAAAGACACCATGGATATCTCACCTAGCCCCTACAAGCCCAACGTTTTTCCTTTGGAGGTCAAAACGCCACTTTGGAGGGCTTGATGTCACCCTAGGGCTAGGGTTTTGGTTGTGATGGTGTTGACTTGATGGACACTTGGAATTTGGAAAGAGGCCTTGGCTTGATGGAGGAAACCCTAGCACATGAGAGGGAGGCCTTTGGAAGCCCAACGTTTCACCTCCGACCTCAAACAACTTGCTAGAAGTGCTAAAACGTCACCCTAGAGGGTTGACATCATCTTTAGGGTTTCTTATGTGTAATTTTTAGGTTAAATTTGAATTTACTATTGTAAAGGGGAAAAATAAAGGGAAATGTCTCCCTTATTTTGTGGTTTACCATAATTTAAGTGGACAAATACTTTTTAGGAGATTTCTATAAATAAGGATCATTTCTATTTCATTTTAACATAACTCTCCCATCTTGGAGAGGATTCTTGGCTGAACCTTGTGCCCCTCTTGGGAAAATTCATCTTATCTCTATCTTATGATATGGTTTATCTCTTGTCTTGGGGAGTGAAGTGGTGTGCTATCTCTTGGAGGTTATTTCTCTTGCTTTGGTGATGAAAAATACTTGGTAACTAGGGTTTGTCTTGACATTTTTTAGATTTGGTAAGAAAAATATTCATATTTTTAGTTTTATTTATTGATCCATGATTGTTATTGGATATATCCTTTGAGGAGTATAAGTGCATACACCATCCACCAAGTTTTATCATTGTTGTTTGTGAAAGAAGCTATTGCAAAGGTTGGTAAGAGGAACAAAAGGGCTTACACCCTTCTAGATTTACCTTGTTAGATTTTACTTTCCCTAGGGAGTAAAAGGGTTTACACCCTTAGGGAGATAGTAGATCTAACTTATTACAATGGACTCCATAACCCATTTGGCCAGGCACTAATCATTTATTGCATATGATAAATAAAATACTTGCATTGGAATGCATGATTTTTCGAGATATTGAATTTGTTCAAGTTGGAATCTTTTCTTAGTGTTATAAGCTTGCTTATGCCATAAGGGCATCCTCTTTAGGCCAAGAATTTTGTTTTTGTTATAAACTTAAATACACAACCATTAGGGATGCATAAAACTCTCTATTTTACTTGTTGCACACTTGCCAACCGCTAAAATGTACTTGTAAACGTCTATTAGTGTTCTACTGCTCATTGTCCATCTTTTTGACAGATTACTTGTTAATTTTTGTGGTTGATTTTGTTGTTGTAGAAATTGATTTCTAAAACCAATTGGTTGTTATAATAACTTGTTGATAACATCTAATAAACAACCATAATCACCATCAAAATCTCACTTTAATCATTGGAAGTTAGACTAGTCTTTGCTAGCTTTATTTCTGATATCTTGTACTAGATTTTGGATGGTTATATTTGCAGCCATTGTCATTCTATGTTGTTGATATATACTTCTATAACTGCTTCAAATTTGGGACAACAAGGTTTCTTTCTTGTTCCCCTTGGTTTAAAGGTTTATATATCCATTGTTTGTCTTGTTCCGGGTAGGGCTAACATTGTTTTGCAGGTATCTATCACTTGGAAACTGTGTGTCCTTCTACAAGACTCATTTTCAAGCCTTCCATCATCTCTATAATTGACCTATAGGGGTTTCACTTATCATATCTCCATCTTCCGTCTCAATCCCCCCAGGGCCACTTGAGATTCCCCCCTTGTGTAGGATTTTTCCTTCACTAATGTGAGGGGAGAGTTTATCTAAGGTGACAGTGGGTACATTCTCCCACATTTATCACCACCTTGTGTATTGGGTCAGGTTTTCCAAACCTACAGTTTGTGCGATAATAGATCCATTTTAGATCACATACATGACTAAGAAAATAATTGGAATCTTAAGTTGAAAAATCCTTATACTTGATTTGAATTCAACATTATATGTAACACTAATTTCGATGTAGCATGCCCTATTATTTATACAAGGCTTATAATATTGTTGAATATGATACGTTGGGGGGAAGCCTTCCCAAGGAACTCTCCGCTAGGGAAAACAAAACGTAGACGGAAAATTTTAATTCACATATGTCGTTATGACTAAATATATTACTTATAAATTAACTCTTGAAACTGTAAGAGTAATAATCATTTATACAATTTGAACATATTAATTTCTTATTCTTCCCCTTTACCTTTATCATGTTGGAATAATTGAGTTTTTCCCTTTATAAATGGAGTTAAGTGGCAAATATCTAACAACCTATAAATAAAAGAAGTTCCCATAAGTTTGGGGTAGGCAGAAATGTAAGAAAACAAGCGTTGCGTGGCAACGTAGTCCCTACCGGGTTGAATTGGGAATAAATGCACAGGGATGGGAAAAAGTTGCGGAGGCAGATGGAAACTGCAATGGATATGTGGCAAGCAACATGAATCACATGTGGTATCCATGCAGTAAATGACACGTGGCCTCGAGAGTCCCATTTATTTTTTGAAAGTATATAATCTATTTTGTTATGTTGAAATTTTTTGTGTATTTTGTCTGTATATGTGGTAGGTCAAAAAAAAGTTATAATCAAATTAAATAAATACAATTTCTTGACATTCAAAATAGTGGAAGATAAAAATTTATGACGACATAAATATAAAATGAGATAAAAAACAGTTTAATTTGAAATATATCAAAAAAGCTACATATTCCTGGAAATTTAAATCCATTTGTCATATAGATTGGGATTGGGGCTCCCGTGGACCATAAACATAGTGGAAGATAAAAATTTATGAGGACATAAATATAAAAGGAGATAAAAAACAATTTTATTTGAAATATATCAAAAAATAATATTGTATATTACATATTCCTGGAAATTTAAATGCATTTGTCATATAGACTGGGATTGGGGCTCTCACAGACCATAAGAGAAATATGTACAAGAAATATGATTGTAGAAAGAAGAAGTGGGCAACAGTAGAGTGTAATACCTGAAAAGAATAAATTGAAAGGTATCAGTCTTTGGCTAGACTTTTCTATTTAAAAAAGTGGAATAACTGGGTTGATAAAAAAAGCAGGATGTGATCAGTATAGACTTACTGTGATGGTACATATGACCCCTTTTTCTATTTTCTCGTTGATCCCTTTTCATTGGTGTCTTCGACGACTACTAGAATAGTGGAAACTGCCTGTTTCCTTTCGTCGACGACCTGCTTCAATTCCCTTTCGAGCCATTCTTCAATGTAGCTTCTCACTGGGGTGACGTTGATCTCATTCCAGATTTTTATGTTGAAAATTTCATTTTCTAATTCCCCGACTTTCCAATGCAGAGGAATGAACTGTTTTTTTCTCTTCTCTTGGAATAGATGCAACCAATAGTTGTATTGCCTTGCTACTTCTGTAACAAACATTATGTCCATAATGTGACATGGAAGGAGAACAAGTTGTTCCCTGGAGCCAAAAATCCTTATCACAGTGTAATTATCCATATGTCAAGTGCCCCCTTCCTGTCCAAAATCCTGGTTTCTTGGTCAGATATGCGGGGAACATCTTCTCCTAATAACAAAACTTTGAAAACAGACACAAAGCCATTAAAAACCTCATAAAAATAGTGGGAGGCCATGTGCTTCCACAAGGTCTAGTACCAGAACATTACTGGGTCGAATTCCCAATTGACCTTCTTGGAGAGAGATAGTTTTGGAAACTGGCAGCAATGTGCTATCGCAAAAACTAAGTAGGATGACATATAATTTTTTTCTCCTTTTTGAATCTTAACAATTGGGAACATATTTCATGGGAAATTAGCGTGCACCAATAAAAATGGCTTGTTCCTTGACTATGAAATACAAAATATAAAGAGCCATCCGGGAAATAGTTGTTGTGGACTCCTGTCCCGTTATTCTTGTAAACAACCAGGCAATTTCCTGGAGTGGATTTCTAAATGAACTAACCTACAAACTTGTGATATCTTCAAGAACTACCATCGAGTCTTCCAAAAACTCGAGCAAGAGGTCCAACCCGTTATTATTCTTTCTTAGGAACTGCTTGCGATATTCTTCTTTGAACGTCAATGTTGGCTCTGACAATTGTAACATCTGGCGGAATACCTAAGGTGACAAAGAAACAAAAGAGAGGCCCCGCAGTGGAATAATTATTTGGTTTGAAATAAATTTATCGACGCACTAGGGGACCAACTCCTTATAGTAAAATTTTTTAGGGACATAGCCTGCACGAGCAATCTTAGAGGTCCAAATTACTTCGTTCTAGGCGGCAGGGGATAAGTAATAAGAATATGCCATGGACCACTGGAAGTTTTGGTCCTTGTGCTCGAAGATGTTCACTATATCTCCACATAACTGTTGTTGAGATGATGCCATAGGTTTATGAGAACGCTCGTTTGCTCCAGACGATGGTTGAAATGAACAGTTGGAGGCGATAATATAACTCTCCACAAATTTTGGTTCAATGCTTATGAATGTGAAATCTCCTCGAGCCTTTCGCTCATTAACGATAATCTCTATGGGTGTTGCATGATGAGCTATTAGCAGTAAATCTTACTTATTGCATATTTAGAAGTGTGAAGGTGGCGAGTACGACAAAGAGCAATTAAGGATTGGAGGTTTCGTGAATGTGCCAACCCGACGACGTGCGAACGACATTTCATGATTTTGAAATCAACACTCGGAAGACATAATATAACCCTCTGCAAATCTTGGTTTAATGCGTATTAGTAGGAGATCTCCTCGAGCCTTTTGCCCATCAATGACAATCTATACGGTTCCTGCACAATGAGCTGTAGGAATTAAAGGTCAGTAATTGCATATTTATAAACAATATATATATATATATATATATATATATATATATATATATAAACATTTTTTTATTATAGACAAGTGCGAAGGTCACAAAGACGGGGAAGAGTAATGAAGGAATGGCAAGGTCTAAAAAGCAGTCGGACGAGATTCAAAATAGGGTTACAAGGGATACCCAGGATAGGTGAGTGTCCAACGATCAAATTTTATGTATCATAATTTTTTACTGCAAAACATGTAAAACAGAAGAGAGCATGATGGGGTAGTTCAACGACCGGTTTGTATATTTGCAGAATTCTGGGAAAGTGGCTAAGTATGGAATAGGGAAACGGTCAGTCAGACCCGTTTTCGGAATTGAGGATTGAAAATTTCATGAGCGGACCAACCCGACGACGTGCAAATGACATTCCATGATGTTTGAAATTAACACTAGGAAGGGATAATATAACCATTCAGAGATTTTGGTTTTATGCGTATTAATGGGAGATCTCCTCAAATCCTAGTTTAGCATTAACGCTTGCTAATTGCATACTTAGAAATAAGATCTTATATATACTTGATAATTTCTAATTGCAAAGGGCACGAACACATGAAACAACGATTATGAATTTGATATTTCTTGAACCCACCAATCCGATGATATTTATTTCTTCATCATTAGGCATCATATCTTTAACTTCAAAGTTTCTTATTTAGAAAAAACATACCATATAAACCTTTATACTAATGCTTTTGAATAACTTCAAAGTTTCTTATTTAGAAAAAATATACCATATAAACCTTTATACTAATGCTTTTGAATAATTAACTAAATTGTGTTTTACTTGTTTATTTCTTCATCATTAGGCATCATATCTTTAACTTCAAAGTTTCTTATTTGGAAAAAACAAACCATATAAACCTTTATAATTAATGCTCTGAGTATCTTGTGTCGATATGTTAATCGATTTGCTTTCACTTGGATCGATTTAGGCTTACTTTACAAAATTTGAGGTAATTTTGATTGCAAACAAATAAAGTGAATGCTTAGTAGTTCAAATGATTGAAGAAGTCGAGTATCTCCCACTATTACTAAAAAGAGTATGTGGAAAAACTCATACATAGATATGCAACACCTTAATTACATTGAAGAAAAGAAATCAAACAACCAAATTACTAAAAACAAATGTTTTTTAATTTAATGAAAAAAAAAGTAATGAAAAAAAGAAAAAACCAAATTGTAGTTTCTACAAAAACTTTGAGCTATTTTCTAATCATTACATTTACATTGACAGTGAAATAATTCCACACGTTCAATTGACAAAATAATTCTATACTACCAATTGACACTATTTGGGCATTCCAACTATACTTTGGAAACCATAACAATTTGCAATGTATATTGAAAATTGTAAAGTTACAATCCCAATAAAATAATGTAAAACTTTAATTTTTTAGTGTTTTGACCACAACCTATCCACCAAAACTGAAAAGGATAAATGAGCCAAAAAAAACACTAGGAGATGTTTTTCTTTCCACCATGTGTTTTCAAACAAAGGCCATATTTCAAACATGAATTGTTGGACAATGTAGGGAGCTTGGTATTCCTCTACAATTGAAGTTGCTACTTCTAGTGGGCATTTTCCCTCCTTCACAAATCTCATTGCTTGCCACACTAGGCCAAAAACCCCTTTAGGACTTCATCCACTAATCCGAAATGAAATTGTAAGAAAGATGAATGTAATGAGACTCAATAAACATAAGTAATCAACAAATATTGAGGGTTGAAAAAAGAAAGAAAGAAATGACAATGCAAGATTAAAAAATTAAATGAAAAAATGATGAATGAGGAAAAGAAGAAATAAGAGAGAAGGATGCTAGGGAATGGGAAATGAAAGAACAAGGATGCTTGGCCTTTCCTTTACCTTAGCATTGTTTATATCTTCTACCATTTCGACTCTGAAAGGGTCTTTTTGGTAGAGAGTAGAGGATACATAAGAGGACATTGGTTATGTAAATCATTGAATGGGCTAGAGAACCATGAACCTACATTGTAACCCTAAAATTGTTGAAAATTAAGATTAAGCATCACCATTTGAAGATGGTTTTCCTATTTGGGTTTCCATAATAAAATGTCATGTTTTATGGTGTGTTTTATTTGCTATGCAATGGCTTCAGTTATGTGTCACAATACAAATGATTGGTTTTGGTAATGATCTACTCCATCCTTCTTGTGGCATTCTTGCTAAGTCAATGCAAGCAATGTTGATTAATTGGGTTGGTTTTTATTGATGTCAACCCTTGAAGCAAGTTCGATAGAAAATTCCAGTAGCCCCAATAATATGATTAAGGGACTTTAGTTTGATTGATGTATAATGGTATTTAGTTTAATATATTTGTAGGTAAGACTATTCTAGATGGATAGCACATGTCATGCCATTTCCGGTGATATGCAGAACGTCACATAACTCCTCACGGTTAGAGAGTTATGGCCTGGTGAAGTTGGAGAACCCTCATGAGTTATCTAGAAGGTTAAAGAAGTCAAATTGATTCTAGAAGCTCCTAAAAGTAGTTGACTAGTTAGGTGGGTGAAACTAGGAGTTAGTCATGGGTTAAGTTGTTGCAATAAGAAAATAATTAAAAATAATTTAGTTGCAACTAGAAGTGCAGAATTTACTATTTGTAGCAAGGAGAGTTAAAAGTGAACAAGTGGTTAGAAGTGGGTTAGCCCTAAAAGAAGGAAAGTGTGTTAAGTTGGTTAGAAGGTAACCCCTTGAGGAAGCTACATGGAAGTATAAATAAGAGAGAAAGGCTCTTCCATTATCACCTATTGAATACCATTGAATATCTATTTTGTGAAAGGTTATTTGGGCAGGTATTATTGATAGAGAAAAATGCTGCAGAAAAATCACGGTAGGAAAACTGCGGCAGAAAAAGTGCAGTAGGAAAAGTGCGGTAGAAAAATTGCGGCAGAAAAAGTGCAGAAGAAAAATTGCGGTAGGAAAAGTACAACAGAAAAACCACGACAGAGAAACCACGATAGAAAAACCACGACAAAAAAACCGCGACATTAGAACACTACAAGAAGAAAAAAAAAAGTGACAGGTTTCTCAGTGACAGATTTGACAGAATAGGTTGTGACAGTAACATATTCAATTTCTACATTTGGCACTTATATTTCAGGGCGGTTGGACGGGGAAAGGATAAGTGGTTGTAGCTAGAGAACATATGGGGTTGTAGACTCCTTTTGGTTGTAGCCAGATAATTGGGGATTTGGAGCTTCCCTCAGGTTGTAGATTGAAAATAGGGGGTCAGATCCTTCTTCTAGTTGCAACTAGAAAACAAAGGAAGTTGGTGATTCCAATGAATGTAATTCTTAAAGACAAATAAGAAAAATCATTCCATGGTTTTCTCTCGCATTGGGTTTCCACGTAAAAAATACTGGTGTACTGTGTATGTGTATGTGTATGATTGTTCATTTTTTCATGGTTTATTTACTGTGCACTTATTGGATGATAATGCTATATTGATCATAAAGATAAATAACACTTGCATACTGTGGTTAAAATGATTGAAAATCTCTATTAATGATTCACCCTCCCTCTCAGTAATCCAACAACCAATACATAATCACCGCTCTATTGATTTTTTCAATCACAACAAATAAAAATAAAATCTTAATCTTTGCTATAATAATTAACATCTACAACTAGCAAAACGTAGTAGATTTCTCGATCAATTCATGTTTGTGTGGTGAGTAAACAAACAACAAGTAGTGGTTTGAGATTGAAATACTATTGCTTGAAATCATTCTTTCCAATTGATTGGTTAATTACAATAGTGAGTACACTCAACCCATCCATTTATCTAAGGGAGATTCTTTGAAAATATTTTTTTCTCCCTTGGAAGTTTGTGTGGTCGAGAGAGCCACAACCATCAATTTTCTTTTCTACAGTCATGTATAGACAATTAAACACATATTAATATATTTTCAAGAGGCAAACTATTGGGTGACAATGAATGGCAATTAAACGTTTTTACTTGACAATGTTGAAACATTGCTTCCCTTTGTAAAAACTGAAGAGCAATTTACCATTTAATTTCTGGATCGAATGTGCATCTATATATTGGTCAATGTTGGGCAACATTCACATCTGGGAAAGCATTTGTGTTCTATGTTAATGCTAGAGTTATATTTATGTATGTATGTATGTGTATGTGTATATGTATATGTATATGTATGTATGTGTGTTCTTTGATGTTGGAGTGTTGAGAAACACGACCATTGAGCAAAGCGTTGCTTGTATGTATTTATGTGAACAATTTATATTCCCTTATTTGTCATATTAGTGTTGATAATTGAATGGCCCAACTCAGAGAAAGATCATATCCATATGCCCATTGCCTTGTTTTCTAGTCAAGAGACCATTGAAGACAGTGTTAACAATACTCAAATTGGTGGATTAATATACATGTTTGCACATTTCCCAAAGCATGTTTGCATGACAACATATATACTTTTGCTTTTGTTGTGTATGCACACTTGGAAAACTAGAATTGGTGGATTAATATACATGTTTGCATGACAATGGATATACTTTTGCTTTTGTTGTGTATGCACACTTGGAAAACTAGACTAGAGTAGCACTCTTGAGCTACAACCATTTCTTTACCATTAGAGCCTAACACACTATCACTCAACTGAACCATATACTTCAGATTTGGAAACATTGAATGCATCTTCTTTTCAAAAGAGAAACATGAATGAATTGACCAACATCTCACTAATTGTTTGGTTTACGAATGGGCATCATCACTGACATGCATAACACTTGAGGAGATATACATATCAATACATTACATATGCGAGTGATTGAATTAGAGTGCTTGACATATTTCTAATCTCAATTGGCATTGAGATTAGAGCACATGCTACGGTGCGGTGATATGCAAATTGGGTGTAGAGTGAAGCTAAAAGCATATACTTCCCTAGACATATTGAATATAGCATAAGTTACTCTACTCAATCGACATTGGTCTTAGCATTATAAACCAAGTCTTGAAACTAGAACAAGAACTAAGTCCATTCATACCCGCTGGAGAATAGTGAGTAGAGAAATTAGTACTCAGAATTGCATCGAGAGTAGAAGCCTGGAAGTCCAATCTAAAGACATAGACCTATGCATAATTCCAAGAGTAGAAATCAATTTTCAATTCCATGAAGGATCAATGTTGCTGAGATGTGAGGGCTATGAGTCCCGCGTTTTGATGGGATTTTGATTGTGTGGCTCACCCTTTTCCTATTTTAATGAAACAAAAAATCTTAATAATTGGTAAAATTCCTTAAGCATGTGGGTTGAAGAGGACCATAGAAGAGACTCTTCGATGCCAGAGATAGTACAAGAAAATTATAACAGTCAAAGAGAGTGTGTGTCTATATGTCATAAATTGCAATCAAACTTCAATGCAAATTGCCACCCAAGACTACATGACAACTTTAATTAAAAAAAATAAAATTATTTTATTTTTTCCTTGACAATTGTTACCTCCAACCAAAGTTATTTTGTCGAAACAAGTATTTCAACCAATCAAAAAATGAAGTAACTTATATCAAAATTTCAAAAAAATATTTTTATGTTCTTAGAAAATATAATATTTTTAATAATAGATTTTAACAAAGCTTTATACAACCTTATAAAAATTATATATATATATATAGTAATTTAGGTTGTGTATTAAATCCTGATAAAAAATACATATGTTTGAGAGTTATCTGACTACCTAGCATTAGTGCCCAGTTGGGAAACCACTTCTGCCAGGTGTCTAAAGTCAAAAGAGGGGTAACAATGCCCAGTTGGGAAACCACCGTTGCCTGATGTCTAGTTTGTAAGATGAAATTTGTCTTCGTGGCCACTCAGGGCCAGATGTCAAATGCAAGAAGGCATACATTCTACTGTGCCACGTAGGGCCGAAATATTGACTAAGAAAAAGATAAAACATGGGAAAGCATTAGTGACCTAGACCAAGACGCGGTCTGGCGTAGACCTGTGCTACTTGTGCTTTCCCTTTTTCTCAATCGACCATGTCTCTTCGCAGTTCTTGCAGAAACGCCATCACATTATCCTCCCTGCACCATCTATCATCTTCCCTTGAATGCACTTCACGCATGGTCGTTTTTATGTCCTCCAACTCCTTTTTGATGCTGTCAAGAGTGGGCAAGAGCTCAGCTCGCTCAACGTCCTTGAAATTCAAGGGAGAAAGCCAGTGGGAGAGAGGGGAGGAGGAAGAAGAGTCCAGACGAGGGGATGAGGGTGAAACTGCGGGGGCGAGACAAGGGGGGGGTGGAAGAAAGGGATGGCGAGGGGCGAGGGGGGAGGTGGCACATAGCCAATTGAATTACCCATTAGATCAAACCATTCAATCCTACAACTGAATGGGTTTGAGAGGGGGGAGAGGCTAGTTTCAGGATCCACTTTCGGTTCTGACGGAGAAGGGATGACTAAGCGGGTGAGAGGAGGGGGAAAGACTTCTCCCGGTGGTTGGGCGTCCATGGGAGCCAGAGGAGGGGGAGAGACTGAAGTGCAGTGGGGGGAAATGGTTGGAGAAGGGTTCTGGGCAACAC
>ML776666.1:2333814-2345604 GCA_009831015.1 Picea engelmannii
TAACCCCACTCATAACCATAAAAAAAGGCGTACATAGGGGGCAATATTTCTTGGAGATCTAAAATTCTTATTGTTCAATTAAGGACTAATTCTCATCAACTTCGTTGTGAAACAGGGCACTGGAAAAGGCCAAAAGAAATGTGAGAGGAAAGAGTATGTATTTTGTGCTCGTCCGGAAAAGTGGAAACATAAAACCATTTCATTTTAGAATGTGAGGCCCTCAAAGACAACAGGGAAAATTATACAGGTATTCTGGCAGCTAGTTCTTGGGATAATCTATTCAACAAAGAGTTTGTCGAGAAGCTGGGAGCGATTATTTTAAAACTTCACAGGAAAAGGGCTGAATACAAAAAGCAAGATGGAAAAGCAATCTGTCCCATAGGCTATTTTTAGCCTCATGGACGTTAAAAATACTTTCTTTCTTTCTTTCTACCGATTATAGGGCCCTCTCCCTTGCTGGCTGTGTGCGAATACGACTATTAGATTTATAATTGACAAATGAAACCCTACCCATCGGCGCAATGAGTGTGATTGGAACCATGATTTCGGCCTTCGAGCTTTTGGAGGAAGTGGCATAATGCTGTTTTTCAGACGATGGTCAAAATCCCGAAATAGCGAGGTTTAAATTTGTGAATTTTGTGTGGGTTCTCTTCGTGGTGTTTCGTGCATGCGGCATGTGCTGTAATATAAGAGGTATTCGGTGATTTATTGTTGTTTGCACTCAGGAGACCGGTCCACTTCTTTGAACAATGCTACCTTTCTTTGGCTTCTTCTTCATAAGCTTTTGAGTCACATTTTTCCCGGATACCAGTCAATCTCTGTCCCTATTGCTGGCTCCAAAATGGGTTCATTATCATTAATCGTGTGGTAGGTCTTTGTCAACACATAATTCTTGAAAAAGGGATTCGTGTCAAAGTAAAAATTAATCTTGAAACCCTTGGGGTTATCAATTCTGTAACACTTAATATCCTTTAGATACTTCAGAGCATCTTCATCACAGTCTGTTATTTGTACTGAAGTGCTTCATTGGCCTTTATTCTCGGGAACTCCTTTATCTTCTTCTTTGTTCTCATTAGTTGTAGTATTATTCTCAGGCTCGTCCTTTCCTTCAACATCAGTGATACCATTTACAATTTCAAATTGCTTTGATTATAGTGGATCATACAACTTCTGATATTAAGCTTCCAATGCTGCTCTTTCCTCGAAGAATTTTGCTTCAAGTTCATCATGTTTGCTCTGAAGTTCTTGCAATGCTGATATTCGGTCTTTTACTGTGAGAGAAAGAGAATCAAGAAAACCAGACTGCTGTCCAGCAAGGTGCTGCAACTTATCCTTTAAATTTTTGCCAATAATGCATCCCACCTTGGACGTGTTGCTTCCATGCAGGGAGTATTTTCATTATTTTAATCACAAGCCTAGCAAGTTGCCTGCACATTTCTCCATGTAACTTAGCATCATTAGAAGCTAACAATAATTTCTCTATAGAAGCCTCCATTGTCCCTATCCATTTAAAAGGCGGAATCAAACAACATTACTTTAACATACAACCTCGGTAATAAATGGATGCGAGTCCTATTGTTGCGCCAAGGAGCTCCTACCCTGCTTTAAAAATTTCTGATTGGCATTTCTTGATATTGTAAATTTCCTTTTTTTTTATTTAACAGGTTCAAATGGCCTGAAATAAAATCCTCTACTACCAACAGAAACTGATCCTCCAATAGGAAAGGACACTTGGCCAAAGCTCAAGAGGTAGCGGAGGCAAAGTTCAAAGATTCCAAAAGCAACTGGACGAAGTAGTCATGTGACTTTCCTCATTCAAATCTTTGTGGTTGAAAACATGTAGAAATAAATTCTACACCATTTGCTTGCCTTTGTGGAAAGAATGACATATTAGAAGCATAGTGAGAGACCTAGAACACAAATCTTTCTTCCAAAAAGGCCCTACAATGTCTTCAACAATATGATGCAAGTTAGAGGTAATTTGGAGTTGAGATCCCTAGATGATTAATAATCTCGATGCGATTCTCAAACACATTTTGGATAAAGACATTGAGTAGAACAATTTCCAACATCTGTTACAACATAGGCTCCATCTAGGGATGGTACTTTCTCGTAAAGTGCCAAGAATAATAGACCACGTGCCTTCATCAATTGGGAAATCGACAATCATCCTCAAAGACTTTCAACCTCGTCACTAAGCGCTTACAGTGATCCGAGCAGCGAACGAATTCGACATTTGAGACTAGTGGAGTCGCCAGCGAAAAACATGTCGAGTCTACGAACCAAGGAGTTGCCAGGTGAACAATCACAGCCAATCGAACGCCTATCCCTTGTTCACCATCAAGAGATAGAGCCGAACCTTTGTCATATCCCAGGTAAGGTAACTTCGTCCTCCGTCCTCGACAACGAAGCCAAAAAAATGTTGTCGCAAGAGTCGACTCTAGGCTGTAATAGAGCCAAGCCTTAGCACATTTAAAAAAAAATAAAATTATTTGTTGTTCGGAGCTTGACTTGGGTTGAAGCAAGCCAATCCCTGAAAATTTCTTTACAGTGTGTTTATAACCTAATACACTCAGATAGGGCTTTCTCAATAAGCAAGGTTTTTTACTCAAAGAATATTTAGTAAGCATGAGTAAGAAGGCTAGATTTTTTATAAGACAAGATATTTTGATAAGTTTGGTGGTTGCACAGATTTGAAAAGGGCCTATTGGGCGATGGAGTCAAGTGAAAACCAAAGAAAAGGGATAATGGCAGTTATTTTTCCACTTGAGGGAAATGAGGCAAAGTAAGTCTATCTTTCAGCAATTGATAATCATGATATAGTAGCATAAAAAGAAAAGGAAAAGACCATCACAGTGAAAGCATCTAACAAGGATGAATTTTCACTACAACTTTAGAGGAAAAAGACTAGAGGCTAATAACTATATACAAAGCACTTATCTTGAGTGAATTCTGACTCGTCACCATCCAAACACAACACCTATCAACTATGTGTAAGGATCATGTAAAATGAATTCCAAACACATTTTAACTCAGTCGATAAAGGAATAGATAAACAATATGACAATGACAAAACAGAGAACATACTGAAAGAATTGTCTGTGATGAATCTCACATATCAAGTGAACACGTCTCTCCTGCATTACTCCATTCCAGGTTTTCAGAATATCTCCACATTCAATAGGAGCCCTCTTCAAAAGAGTTCCCCCCCCTCCTCTTTGTACAATCGATCATTATTTTATATAACTCTTCTGTCTTGAGAAGATGAATCGTCATCGTTGGATTCTAACACCTAACTAAAAGTAAACTAATTATCAACCATCTTTAACTAATCATAACAGTAATATGAACTGATTTAAAAGCACAAATAAATCCTAATTTCCAATGAACTGTCTATAGCAGTGTATGCATTTGATTCGCCTCCATGCGCATGAGTTGTATTAAGGGACACATGTTCCTTATCTGAGGAAACCTCTATTCGATCTGGAGCCAAGCTGGTAAGAGTTGAATTGTCTGTCTACTCTTGTTCCTTTGAAGAGATTACCGACTAAAGTTTTGAATTCTTGTATAAAGTGGTTAACCATCCTATTATCAAAATCCTCGCCACCCAAATGGGTGTCTCCAACAATAGACTTCACTTCAAAAATACCTTCTTCAATTGTCAGAAATGAAACATCAAATGTTCCACCACCCAAATCAACACATTTTTCTCACCCACACTACCAGACTTCTTGTCCAAACCATATGCAATAGGAGCAACAGTGGGCTCATTGATAATTCTCATCACATTCAATCCATCAATCGCGCCAACATCCTTGGTGGCCTGCCTCTGGGAGTCATTGAAATATGTAGGAACAGTAACCATGACATTCTTTATTTGTATACCAAGATAGGCCTCTGCAATCTCCCTCATCTTCATCAACACCATGGACGAGATCTCTTCTGCAATGAACTGCTTTTCCTCTCCTTTGTAGTTAACAATAATCATGGGCTTATCACCGGGGCCTAGAATTAATTTGAAAGGCCACAACTTGATGTCATTCTGGACAGTCCCATCACTGAAACGCCTTCCAATCAATCTCTTAGCATAAAAAACAGTGTTAATGGGATTCATGGCAACCTGATTCTTTGCAGCGTCTGCAATAAGGCGCTCAGTATCAGTGAAACCCACATAGAAGGGAGTTGTCCGGTTTGGCGATAATCTCCACTTTGTCATGCTGCCACACCCCAATGTACGAATACGTTGTACCAAGGTCTATACCAATTGCAGGGTCCTCTCCCTTGCTGGCTGTGTGCGAATATGACTATTAGATTTATAATTGAAAAACGAAACCCTACCTATCGGCGTGATGAGTTTGATTGGAACCATGATTTCGGCCTTCAGGTTTTCGGAGGAAGTGGCATAATGCCGTTTTTCAGACGATGGTCAAAATCCCGAAATAGCGAGGTTTAAATTTTGTGAATTTTGTGTGGGTGCTCTTCGTGGTGTTTTGTGCATGTGGCATGTGCCATAATATAAGAGGTATTCAATGATTTACCATTGTTTGCACTCAGGAGATCGCTCTACTTCTTTGAACAATGATGCCTTTCTTTGGCTTCTTCATAAGATTTTGACTCACATTTTTCTCGGATACCAGTCAATCTCTGTCCCTATTGCCCGCTCCAAAATGGGTTCATTATCATTAATCGTGTGGTAGGTCTTTGTCAACACAGAATTCTTGAAAAAGGGATTCGTGTCAAAGTAAAAATTAATCTTGAAACCCTTGGGGTTATCAATTCTGCAACACTTAATATCCTTTAGATACTTCAGAGCATCTTCATCATGGTCTGTTATCTGTACTGAAAGCGCTTCGTTGGCCTTTATTTGCAGTGAGCCAAAACTCGGGAACTCCTTTATCTTCTTCTTTGTTCTCATCAGTTGTAGTATTATTCTTAGGCTCATCCTTTCCTTCAACATCAGTGATACCATTTACCATTTCAAATCTCTTTGATTATAGTGGATCATACAACTTCTGATATTAAGCTTCCAACGCTGCTCTTTCCTTGAAGAATTTTGCTTCAAGTTCATCATGTTTTCTCTGAAGTTATTGCAATGCTGATATTTGGTCTTTTACTGTGAGAGAAAGAGAATCAAGAAAACCAGACTGCTGTCCAGCAAGGTGTTGCAACTTATCCTTTAAAATTTTTCCAATAATGCATCCCGCCTTGGATGTGTTTCTTCCATGCAGGGAGTATTTTCATTATTTTAATCACAAGCCTAGCAAGTTGCCTGCACATTTCTCCATGTAACTTAGCATCATTAGCAGCTGACAAGAATTGCTCTATAGCAACCTCCATTGTCCCTATCCATTTAAAAGGTAGAATCAAACAACATTACTTTAACATACAACCTCAGTAATAAATGGATGAGAGTCCTATTGTTGTGCCAAGGAGCTCTTGCCCTGCTTTAAAAATTTCTGATTGGCATTTCTTGATATTGTAAATTTCCTTTTTGTTTATTTAACAAGTTCAAATGATCTGAAATAAAATCCTCTACTACCAACAGAAATTGATCCTCCAACAGGAAAGGACACTTGGCCAAAGCTCAAGAGGTAGCGGAGGCAAAGTTCAAAGATTCCAAAAGCAATTGGACGAAGTAGTCACGTGACTTTCCTCATTCAAATCTTTGTGGTTGAAAACAAGTAGAAATAAATTCTACACCAGTTGCTTGCCTTTGTGAAAAGAATGACATATTAGAAGCATAGTGAGAGACCTAGAACATGAATCTTTCTTCCAAAAAGGCCCTACAATGTCTTCAACAATATGATGCAAGTTAGAGGTAATTTGGAGTTGAGATCCCTAGTTGATTAATAAGCTTGATGCGATTTTCAAACAAATTTTGGATAAAGACATTGAGTAGAACAATTTCCAACATCTGTTACAACACCAACAATGCTCTGTAACAGGTTTCCCAAACTCCGATTTACCCCCTTGGTTTTCCCATCTGTTTGGGGGTGATAGGAACTGCCGAATTGTAATTTATTCCCCATTTTCTTCCATAAAGTCCTCCAAAAATGACCCAAGAACTGAGTATCTCTATCAAAGGTAATAGTTTTTGGAACCCCATGCAATCTAACAACTTTTGAAAAAACAATTCTGCCACCCGCGATGCATCACTAGTTTTCTTGTAAGAAATGAAATGAGCCATTTTAGAAAACCTATCAACAACCACAAAAATAGAATCATTACCTCATTATGTGTTTGGGATGCCTAACACAAAATCCATGCTTAGATTTGTCCATGAACCCGTGGGCACTGGTAGTGGCATATACAACCGTTTTTTCTATGAGTGTCCATTAGGTATTTGACAAATCTGACATCGTGCCACATACCTAGTTATATCCTTTTTCATCTTCGACCAGTAATACTTATCTTCGATTAAGGTTACCATCTTATCCTTTCCAAAATGTCCCGCCAAACCACTATTGTGAAGGTCTCTGATAATATTTTCCTTCATATAACCAATTGGGATGCATAGTTGTTTTCCTTTGAAGAGGTAACCATCTTGCATAAAATATTCACCTTGATTAAGATCCATGTTCCCAGTGACTGGATTCTTCAATTGTTCCGCAATCTCCCGAAAATCATTATCAGATGCATAGAGATCCTTTAATGCAACAAACCCAATTACTTGTTTTTCCATGGTTTTCAAAAGAACAATGTGTAGAATCAAAGCACCTGCAAGTTGATTTTGTCGTCCTGATTTGTGCTCCAAAACAAAGGTTTAGCCTTGTAAGAAAGAGACCCATTTTGCATGTCTACTGTGCAATTTATTTTGGGTGTTCACATATTTTAATGCAATATGATCGGTAAATAACACAAACTCCTTCGGCACTATATAATGCCTCAAATGTCGCAATGCTTGCACAATTGCATACAATTCTATATCATATGTGGAATAGTTCTTTCGTACCTCATTCAATTTTTTACTAAAGAATTCAATTAGTCTACCCGCTTGGCGAAGTACAACTCCAATGCCTACATGTGAAGATCACAATCTACCTCAAACACTTTATCAAAATTTGTTAAGGCTAATATGGGTTCCTCAATTACCTTCTTCTTCAAAAACTTAAAAATTTCCTCAGCTTCCTTGGTCCACATGAATGTCTTTCTTCTGGTGCAATCTATTATGGGTGCTACAATACTGCTAAAATTTCAAATAAATTTTCTGTAAAATGTGGCCAACCCATGAAAACTTCTTACCTATGTGATGCTCCTGGGACTAGGCCACTCCAAAATTGCTCCAACCTTCTCTGAATCTATCGAGATGACAAAACCTAGGAATACCAAACTTTCTTGCATGAAACTACATTTCTTCAGGTTTGCATAAAGTTGATGTTTTCTCAATGCATTCAATACAATTTTTAAATGCTGCAAGTGATATTCTTTTCTGTTACTAAAAACTAGGATGTCATCAAAATACACAACAAAAAACTTACCAATATAAGGTTGAAGCACAATATTCATCAGCCGCATGAAAGTGCTAAGAGCATTGGACAACCTGAATGGCATCACCATCCATTCATATAGTCCATCCATGGTCTTGAAGGCAATTTTCCTTTCATCCCCTTCACACATCTAGATCTGGTGGTATCCACTTTACAAATCAATCTTACTAAAATATCTAGCTCTGACTAGCACATCCATCATGTCGTCCAACCGCGGTATAGGAAACCTATATTTGATGGTAATTTTATTGATTGCTTTGCTATCTGTGCACATCCTCCATGTATTATCCTTTTTTGGAGTCAATAATGTTGGTACAACACATGGACTCATGCTTTCTCTTACCAAACCTTTCTTTATGAGTTCCGTCACTTGTCAGTTGAGCTCTTCATGTTATGTAGGACTCATCCTATAAGCTGCCTAATTAGGTAAAGATGATCCCGGGATCAGATCAATGTGATGTTGAATATCCCTATTTGGTGGAATATCATCATGTAGTTCATTAAGGATAACATCAACATATTCTTCTAATAACTTGGCCACTTCAGTAGGAATTAGTATGTCTTCCATGCCTCCTTTTTTCACAATTAACACATCGTAGAATCCCGTTGCCTTTGTTCCTTAACAAACTGTCTTTATGACAACATATTCTCAATTTTCCCCTCATCCTTAAGGGACAATAAGATGATTTTCGATCCATCCTTCCAAAAGGTGTATGTATTCTTTCCTCCATCATGCCTGAATTTTCTGTCTTATTGCTAAGGCCTCTCCAATAACAGATGACATGCATCCATCAGAATGATATCACACCATAATTAAACTTTATAAGTCTTACCAATAAAAAACTTGATCAAACATATTTTATTAATGGTGACTTCATTCCCCTTTTTGAACCATGCAATTCAACAAGGATGGGGATGTATTTCACATCGTAATTTCAAATTATCTACCATCTCTTTGGAAACCGTATACTCACAACTGCCACTATCAATAATAACTTGACATGCCTTTCCCCCATAAGTGCATCTGGTTTGAAAAATATTTGTTCGAAGCCAAGAATATTCATTGCCGCTACCCTGCCTTTTCTCTTTTTTTGGAACCACCATTGACCTCTGTATCATGAGACTCTCCCCCATATCATGTGGGACTTCAGATTCAACTCCTTCTTCTTCATTCTCAGCTTGGACCAAGTTCAAACTAGGTTGTTGTCCTTGATTTTAATCTTGTATGTTATAACTTGGGAATTCAAATGCTCGATGAACATCTACACCACACCTAAAACACACATGCGGTCTTCCTATGCCACCACTGTAACCTCTACCCCTTTGAAATCCTCTTTCTCGTGGATGATTCAGGTTACATTGTCGCGTATCTTTTGATTTCTCAGATCCTTGGGATGATTATCCTCTGCCATAGTTAAAACCACCCCGTGAGGTAGAGTACGATGTACCCCTCGTTGCTCCTCTATTCCTTTGAGAAAATTGTCGGTTTAGCTTTTCCTTGGCTCTTAAGGCTAATTGATATGCCTCTTCCACGCTGCAAAATCTATGCATGCTTAGTTAATATTGAATATAAAATTTTAAACAATTCACATACCTTGCATCCAATTGCTCATCTGTTTCTTGGTGATCCATGCGAACAGAAAACCGATAAAACTCATTTGTGAGTTCCTCCATGGTGGACAGGTTCTGCTTCAAGTTTTGAAATGTACGAAAAAGGGTCTGGGCATAGTCTAGAGGAAAAAAAATTTCTTGCAATTTTTTCTCCATCATTCTCCAGGTCTTAATCTTTTATTTTCCTTTTCTTACTCTGTCTTTTTGCACATGATCCCACCAGATCATGGCATGACCCTTCAACTTGGTGCATGCAAATTTCACATTCTTTTCCTTTGGCATAGGTTGTCATTCAAATTTTTTATCCATGGCGTTCAACTAATCTATTAACTCCTTTGGTTTAGGATTCCATGCATATTCTGAAACTTCCATCTTGATCCTATCATTTCTCCCTTCTAGAGCCATGAGTATCCTTTCTTCAAAAGACACGCGCTCTAATTTTTCTTCTTCGTGTTCTTCATGTTCTATATGTTGATCGACATTTCCTTGGTATGCCTCCTCATCAAAAACTTCTCTTTGTATTATTCTCTGACTATCCATCATGCTTGTAAGATCTGCTACTTGCCTTTGGAGGTTTTTCATATCTCTACGCATCTGAGAAAGACCTGCTCTTCCTCTTCCTCTCCCAACCATCTTCCTGCTTTGATACCAAATTATGTAGCCAAGGCCTGGGATTCATTCGCAAGATTAAATAAACCATGAAAACACAAGAGAATGAAAAAATAACTCTCTTTTATTCCTTCTCCATCCTAACTATTACAATCGAAGTTCAACCCCTTATAACTACTATTTGGGATTTTCGAAAACAACCATTTTTAGAAAAAACAACTAAATTTAGTAAATTCTCGCATGACTCTAAAAATGACCACTAACTAAGAGATAACTAGCGTGACACTATTTTTCAACTCGCTTTTCTGATTAAGCTCATAAACTAAGAGATAACTAATAATTGAAAAATTAAAAATTCCTGTAAAAACACTAAAACCCCAATTTGAGGCCTTATATGAAGGAATTTGCCCCTGAAAAAATGTCGAAACGATGTCCAATTGAACAGATCTAATTGATACAGTAGTGAACTCTTCGAGACACAACTCCCCATAAAATTTCATCCCAAATGGATAACTGAGTCAAAAGTTATGACCCTCGGAAAATCCCCGAAAAATCCCTGCATCACTACTCCCTACAATCCTCATCAGAATGGTGTGGTAGAAAGAAAGAACCGTACAATCATGGAAGTAGTAAAGGCCATGATTCATGATCAAGAGTTTTCAATGCATATATGGGAAGAAGTAGCCCAAACTTCTATATATGTATAGAACAAAAGTACCCACAAAGTACTTGGGAACAAGACACCAAAAGAGATGTTTATAGGTGAAAAGACAGAGGTAAGCCACTTGAGGATATTTGTTTGTCCAATATATGTGCATGTTCTCAAGGACAAGAGATCGAAATTGGACCCTTCAGGCAAGAAGGATATATTTGTTGGATACAATGAGACATCGAAGGCATATAGAGTTTACATTCCTAGTCACCATCAGATTGAGACTAGCAAAGATGCTACCTTCGATGAGGATACAAATTTCAGTAGATCAAGGAAACATAATTTAGATGAGATTCATGATGAGGAGCTTGAAGCTCCTAGAGTTATAGATAAAGATGCAGGTGATGATGTTGTACTAGAAGATCATGATATGGAAGAACCACATATACCTACAGATTCATCCTAAGAGACGAATACTAGAAAGAGAAGACTAGAAATTATTTAGGATGCATAGAAGTATGGTGCACTAGATTGATCCTTCAGAGAAAGAAAGAGGCCACAAACATACTCTATTTATGTGGCATTTCTAAGTGATATTATTTATGCTAAGCTTACCAATTATGAAGAGGCTGCAAAGAAGAAAGAATGGAAGGATGCGATGGTTGAAGAGTACCAATCCATTGTAAAGAATGATGTTTGGGATGTGGTTCCAAGACCAAAAGAGAAGATAGTTATAAGTTCCAAGTGGATTTACAAGACAAAGAATTCATTAGATGGAAGCATTGAGAAATACAAGGCAAGGTTTGTGGCACGTGGTTTCTCCCAGAAAGAAGGAATATATTATGAGGATACTTTTTCTCTTGTGGCGAGATACACTTTGATTAGAGCTATACTTGCGATAACTTCACTGAAGAAGTGGAAGGTACACCAGATGGATGTGAAGACAACTTTTCTAAATGGTGTAATAGAAGAAGAAGTGTATGTGGAGCAACCACAAGGTTTCATGACACATGATAACCAAACACATGTGTGAATATTGAAGAAATCCTTGTATGGGTTAAAGCAAGCATCCAAAGCATGGTACGGTAGAATTGAAAGCTTCCCGATGAGCTTGGGATTTACCAAGAGTAAAGCAGATTCCAACTTGTACTTCAAGTTTGTGGATGGTTAACCAATGAAAATACTATTATATGTAGATGACCTGTTTCTAACAGGAGATCAAAAGCTCATCACTAAGAGTAAGAGGAAGCTTGCTGCAGAGTTCGAGATGAAAGACTTAGGCATGATGCATTACTTCTTAGGTCTAGAGGTATGGCATAGACCAAGTGAGATTTTCCTTAACCAAGGAAAATATGTTGTTGATATTCTGAATGTAAATTCTAACCTTGTACAATATCTACTGCAAACTGATATTCAGAAAAGAACAGAAAA
>ML776666.1:2405155-2419404 GCA_009831015.1 Picea engelmannii
CACCCAAAGAGTTGCACTAAAACTGTTAAAAAACCCACAGGGAAGAAGCACACGGGAAATGTCGATGTTAATTTCAAAAATAAAAGGGCTCGTCATTTGATTTCACGATGTGCTCGAAATAAATTAAAACCCTATGCAGACACAATCAACACAATTGAGGTAAGTGAAGACTCAGATTCAGAAATTGAGAGGTTTTTGGCTGAAGAGGATCCAATGTCATACGTATTTTACCCTAATAGACCCTACGATTATGTTAGCAATCTGCCTCCTTGTCTAAAGGATAATCCCGAATTTCTTGGCATCCAACTCTGTGACAAACCTACCTTTCGCGTGGATGATTCTCCAATCCTTAATGCTGTCAATGCCAATGCACAATCTCTATAGCCACAGTGTGATGAATGTCGATCCTGGATCGACAGGTATTATACGGATGTGCCTTTGCTACAGTCCCGACTTAAATCTTTAAAAGACCAAGTGGATTTGTTGACAAACGAGAATAGTAGACTCCAATCCATAACCCAAGCAAAGGAGAAACACCTAAAAACTACAGGATCTGTCATTTTCAAGAATGTAGAGGCAACAACAACAATCGTAAACTCCAAGATTGCTTGATATGTTTTAATCCCATGATTTGAGGTATGATCTTTTTGGATTTTAGCATGATTTTGTTACTCTCAATTTAGGATATATGATTTGATTGAATAAATTACCTTTCTTATAAAGATTAGTTTGTTTTGTTTGTTGAATAAAATTAGTTGTAATTATAACTAGCTACATAATCGTAAGATTCTGTAGCTAGTTAGAAAAATTCGAATTGCTTGATTTGACAATTGAAAACATATCTAAAATTTCCCCATTTTCATTTGTTTTCACGAACCCATGATTTCCAAGGAGATATGAGGCATTGTTGAGATCCTTTAGCCATATCAACTTTGTGTTTTTAGTAAATAGATTAGGCTGTTTGTATTTTGATATCAAGTAAAATCAGGCAGGTTGCATCCCCCATATTTTTTGAACAGATTTGATATTATCAACAGGAAACATTTTTTTCCTGGAACCTATATAAGCATGTTATTTTGTAAACATGGCATCATCTCAGCCTGGGGAAAGACTGTGGATTTTTCATTTACAGACTTGAATGAAATATAATACTCATCACAACTTTAGCTTCTTTGTATTGTGTTTTTATTCAAGTCATGTTTATTTCAATTTGTAAATATATTATGATTGCTTTCACTGTCATGGTTTACTACAAGTTGATAGAATAAAAGTTTATATGCTATCCATGTTTCATGTTCCAAATTTAACACACAGTAATCATTCATTCAATTTGAATTAAGAGGTTTATCTCTGCTTTCGATCAAACGTTTATACGCAAGTTCTCACAACAAAGTTTTTCTTAATGTGGCTGCTTGTAAAATTATGGGATTGCTGTGATCATATCTCTTATATGTTCTATCATTTGAATTCCACCATTACTGCTTCACATTTATTAGAATCAAATTGTAGGATCTGCTGCAGGTTTACCTCGTCAGACAAGAAGATTGGATGCTACACATTGAACATATATTGGATGTGATAACATGTCAGCCTGCTATTTAATTTCATTAGTATAGTAGTTATAGAAGTTCCCTGTAGTTAAAACACTTTTTATCATCTGTTATTTCTTTTGTTTAAGTAGACAATTTGATATTCAATTTCTTTTATATAAACATTATAAGAAAACAAATAAAAAAGATTAGATAATAGTTTTACTGTTGTTTAAAAAATCAATTTACATTCGATTTTCACGGATTTAGATTAAAATTCGTATTTTGTATATATTATATATATCTTAGAATTAGAATTATTTGTATGTATGGTACATATGATAAGTAGAGTTATTTTATAAGTATTAGTTAGTTAAACTGTAAATATATATTAGATGTATATATAGTTTTCAACGATTGTTATTTATTAAGTTATTGCATTTTCTTTAGTTATATTTTTTGTTTTCTTTAGGACTTAGATCAGCCAACGGAGCCGCTAAACCCGTCGGAGTGGATTAATCCAAACGGCTTGGGTTAACTAGACAACCCCGGACCAGATTCACTCCTCCAGTTGACGAGCAGTCAATTTCGCCCGTCAACAAAAAGGCAATGGATTTGAAAGTTGAGATAATCAAGGTATTTGGTGATTCCAAAATTATCATAAAACATGTAAGGAACTCCCTTCATTGTCTTTCAAGTCATTTGAAGCATTATAAATTAGAGGTTTGGGAACTGATCAAATATTTTGTTGCATTTAATATTAGTTCTGTACCTTGTTCACTGAACTGTGACATTGATTTGCTAGCCAATGGAGCGTCCAAATTAATACCATCAGATGGATTGAGGCCTGATACTTTATTTGTTGAAATTCTGTATAGGGCTTCAGTTCCTGACCACATTACTAATTGGAGAGTCTTTGACGATGACCAACAACTTATAAATTTATTACACCTCAAAGATACTTTTAAAAACTCTACTATATATGAAGGCCAACATGACCAAATGGTGAATCCATATACTATTGATCCAGTTCAATCAAATAGTCCATCAGGTTCGACCAACAATATCCCCAGGAATGTAGTAAGATTGGAGAAATTCTATGATCTCCATGACAAATTAAAAAAAGTCACCAATTGCAAGAGTAACAGTTCATCCATGTAGTTTGAAGTGGTAAATTTGGAGACAAATACCACACCTCAAAACATTAATCTGGCAAAAAAATGTTCTCATGAAAAAAAAAAATCTTACATAAAATTGTTCCAAGAATACAAATACATCTTTTCCTGGAAGTATGAGGATCTCAAGACGTATGACACCAAAATCATACAACACATCATTCCCATGAAGCCTCAGACAAAACCATTTCAAAAAATGTCGAGGAAGATGCACCCCAACCTTGAGCCTCAAGTCAAAGCATAATTGAATAAGTTGCTGGCTACCAAGATCATATTCCCAATCATGCATACACAATGGATCTCCAAATTAGTACCAATAAGGAAAAAGATTGTGGATATAAGGATTTGTATTGACTTCAGGAATTTGAACAGAGCCTCAGAGAAAGATAATTACCCTGTGCCTCCGATGGAACAAATTCTGCAGTGTGTGTTCGACTTTGAGATGCTCTACCTTTTAGATGGATTTTACGGTTATAATCAAGTCTCAGTGGCCCATGAGGATCAACTAAAAACAAATTTCCGGATTAAGTGGGGAACATATGCTTACATGAAGATGACATTCGGTCTTATCAATGCCATAGAAACCTTCCAAAGGGATATGGATATCTCCTTCAAGGGTCTACTTGGAGAATGTGTTGTGGTGTATCTTGATGATGTTACTATCTTCTCAAGGGATAGAAAAGACCATATAAGTCATTTGAAGAAATCATTGAATAGGTTCAAAAGATACGGTTCATTGTTTCATTGTTTCCAAGCATGGTATCAAAATAGAACCTGAGCGAACCAAAGCTATTTCCAAAATTCCTCTCCCTCATAACAAGAAATCCATGCAGTCATTCTTGGGAAGAACAAATTTTGTGAGCGATTCATCCCTAGATTTTCCGAAACAGTAAAACCCATGAAAAACATGATAAAAAAGAATGTTGAATTTAGATGGCGACCTAAAGAAAAATAATCTTTCCATAAGATCAAAGCAGACATAGCACAAGATCCCGCATTGTTAAGCATAGACTTCAGTCAAGGGTTCATCCTCTACACCTTCACTTCTGACACCACATTTGCAACTGTTTTAACGTAGAAGAAACAAGAAGGAGATGAATTTCCTATGGCTTTTATGAGCTCTGGCTTGCAAGGAGAAAAACTGAACTACCCAGAGGTGGAAAAGAAAGTCTATGCTATATTCAAATCCGTCAAACACTTCAAACCATTCTTGCTCAAACCTAAGACCAAAGTTATTGTTCCTTACCCTGCTATTAGGAATCTCTTAATACTGAAAGACTTAGCAGAAAAGAGAGTGAATTGGATTACATATCAACAGGAGTATGAATTGGAGATTAGGTCTGTGAAAATCATCAAAGGCCAGGGACTCTGCAAATTGGTTGTTGAATCAACAAGCCATGAATTACGTGAAGATGCTTTGTATCAAGATCAAGAGCTGTTTGAAAGAGAGGTTTGTTACATCCTTGACAACTCTGACCAATGGCTTTACGAAATGAAATATTACTTAACCCACAGGTCAGCCCCGCATTATCTAGATCCCAAAAAGAAAATATCTCTCAGACTCAAGTCTGCTCATTATCAACTCATCCAAGGAATACTATGCAGAAAAAATTATGGTGTTTTTTTGAGATGTCTTAAGACAAGAGATGCAAAAAAAATATTGTTTGAGCTTCATGATGGACCAACAGGCGTACATTACGGTGGAGATACCATTGCTCACAAAATCCTCAGAGTTGGCTATTACTGGCCCACTTTATTCAAAGATTCTCATGCATATGCAAGGAAATTCCAACAATGCCAAAATACAGCCGAGAGAGAGAAGAAAACTACTTTTCCCATGCAACCTATGATAATTGAATGTCCCTTTCAACAATGAGGGATGAACATAATCGAGGAAATCAATACTAAGTCCTCGCAACTACACAAATACATCTTGATGGCTACTAACTATTTCACTAAATGGAGTGAAGCATTTCCCTTGAAGACTATCAACGCAAATCATGTGACTTCGTTCCTTGAATCTCATATTATCACCAGGTTTGGAATTCCTGAATCATTAGTCTTTGATAATGCCAAATATTTTTCTTCTCTGAAATTAACTGAATTTGCTCTGGAATGGAATATTAAGGTTAAGTATTCAATGAATTGCTACCCACAAGGGAATGGTTTGGCAGAGTAAACTAATAAGAAACTCATTAAAATTCTCAAGAAAACTGTCAACAATCATCAAAGAAATTGACACCTCGCTCTTCAGAACGCTCTCTGCGCTGACATAGTGACTCCCAAATAATCTATTGGTAACTCTCCTTTCTTCTTGGTCTATGGACACAAAGACACTGTGCCTACCCGTACTTTCCTACCCGCCTTGTAACTGGCCCAATCTTCCTAAGACGAGGCTTGCCCAGTAATGCAAGAGAGATTAAACATGCTGCTAAAACTGGAAGAAGAAAGGGAAAAAGATAAAATGAACCTAAAACACCCTCAAGAAATAATAAAAAATGGTTTGACAAGTCAACTGTAGGTAATAAAATTTTTCAGGAGGGAGAACTCGTTCTTAAATGGGACAAATCTAATGAACTAAATGGAAAACACACTAAATTCCAGAAGTTGTGGTTAGGACCATTTTTGATCCACCAAAAAATAGGTCTTGGAACTTTCAGACTTAAAACATTGGAGGGAGACAAGGAAGAGCTCTCTTTCAATGGCCAAATCCTTAAAAGATACTTCTATTGATCACCTTTGGTGATATAGCCTCTTACATAGTAGAGTTTTATTTCTATCATATCCCTTTGTTTTCTATTTTCACTCCAATTGACCTTCCTTTTTCTCCCAGTTTTCCTTTTCCATGCCTTCGTTTCAATTTTCCTTTTGCACTTTTTAGAATAGAATAACTTATTGTTCACTGCTCTGGACCAACCTTTTCCTTCGCAACAAGAACTCAATACTGTTTGCCCCATGTAAATGCGTTCTTTTCTATGAATGCCTCTCCATATTGAAATGACTGAGTCACCTTGGGATCAACGTTTATCTTGATGAGTGGTAATGGTATAGAAAAGAGGATATTGTTCACCTGTTCTAAGAGAAAGCTTCTAACCTATAAATTCAATGCCTTTTAATGGTTTTTATCAGTTATCTCTAATCATGTGACCACTCTGATGACATGCCTGTGTTCCACTCAAGTTTTTCGAAATGTCCTGGATTCAATGTCTTCTACATAATTCCAGTGATACTGCCCTTGATACTCATAATTCTAAATGCATATGTGATTCATGTTTCTGGACCCACGAGAATGAACTACCGACTAAGACTAACACATAAAAGTAGCTCTCGTATCACCCCACTTCCTATCCACCTTCACCTATGTTGCAAAAATAATACATAAATTACATATCTAAAAGGTGAATGCAGAAAAGCATAATCATAAGGAAGTTGAAAACACTACTAAAAGTGTGGGAAGTACAAGTAAACCTGTCGGGGCTATGGATGCTCGCTGGCAACGAGGCCATGCTTGTATGATACCAAGGAATCTTCGTCGAGGCTATGGGCTAGAAGCGAAGAAAATGCCAAGAAAGAGAGATGAGGAAAACACTTCAGTTTATAATGGTCGATAAGAATTCCTCTGTGGTGTTACTCCCATGTTTTACTATGGATGTATGAACTAATAACTAATTAACGCTCACCAAAATTATGCGGAAGATCACTAGTAACATACTTTTCTTCTATCTTTTCCTCAGGCTAATTGATGTGGGGTCCTCAATATGTATACTATATGAACTGTCTAAGGGTAAAAATCCCATTGATCTGGTTCAAGTCACTTTGTTTTGAGCTCAGAGATAACTGGTTCTTCCCAGTAAGTCGCCATTTGTTGTGACAACACAACAACCCCACCCAAACTATTAGTTTTGGTGGGGGCCCACACTACTTTTTTTTTTTTTGTAGGCACTACTCTTTGACTTACTTGGTTGTTCATTCACATACACACAAACCCTCCTCACGATTAGTTACCTTTGTTATAATACATAAAATCTCCACCAGTTTTGTAACCTCTCTTCCTGCACGCTTAAAGCTTGGGTACTTAGGCTAAGCCCTCTTCCCTTCTCTCACGCAACCTCATCCTCACTCATTTTTTCGCCGCATCCTTGCTCAATCATCCATACATATTCATCTTCACATTTCACCAATGAAGATGCTTCATAACGTCATCGTCGAGGGATAAACAATTCCCCAACATCACCCTCATAGGCTTGCCCATGTTTACCGATGACGACGCACTCTGTTCTCTTTCCCTGTCATAAACCAGCTAGCATGACCCAACCGAATCTCGACTCCACATCAGTGTTATTTCTCACACTGGGCTCACACCTTAGTCATTACATGAGACCATCTCCACACCTCCACTTGGCATATTAGTACCGACTGACCCTTTTTGGCAAAAAATTGTTGTCGTCAGAAGTTTCATAGCTCACATACCTCTTCATCTCCACCTTTCGCTGATGACAACACTGTCCTGGATTTCTAATGATTATGCAAAAACACATCCTACAGACCAGACTAACCTGGCTGTCGTTGACTACCTCACCACCGTTGATCTCACACTTATCCAATACCTTCCCACCATGATTAGCTTGACGTCTCATCAACACCATTAAAGAGAAGGTTGGTGCCCAATGGTCATATCGATGAACGTTAAAAGGTTCATCATTAAAACTCAAGCACTGCAATTGAGGTTAAGTGACCCAATAACGAGTCATCGTCGTCAGAAGTTGCCCCATATTCTTGTTGAAATCTCTTATCAATATCAACTTCCAACGATGATAGTTGTTCAACGATCCCGTCTTTTCAATCTTCCCTCTCCTCAATGATTATAACTTTCAAGCGCACACGAATGCATTTATTTTACTGTGTACTACCCTGATTTGGTGCAATTTGTATCACCTTATTCATTGATTACACTAGGGTTTGGAGGGAATTTGTAAAGTGTTTATACAACGTCAAGACTCTAGATTTTTCCACTTGCTCGCTAAGGAAGGTAAACACTGTGTTTGTGGATTTTTGTTCTCTCAGTTTGATGAATTAGTATCCCCTGTTTCTGAGTGAGTATCCTGCAAATCATTTGAATATTAATATTTCTATCCCTGAAATGACTCTATTAACTATTGACTTGTCTGTTTGCGTAGGTGGCGAGATGTCCCAGATGCTATCCATAAAGGGAAAACTCCAAACATTTGGAACACCTGTTCCAACCTCAATCTCTGAGTCGTTCAATATCACCGACACGAACAACCATGATGGAATGGAACACTACCTCAACTATGCTGAGATTTTGGATGTGTTTCGAAATGAAATATTCCTGTCTTATGACCCAAACATCGATACATACATGAACATCTGAAAAAGTGACATTCATACAGTAGCTTCCCGCTCAGAGATATTTCCTTACAATGACGCAACTAGATGGTGTTTTGCATATCTGTAGAAAGATACGAGACTAATAGTCAATGCTTCAGGTCTCCCGATCACGTAACTCAAAGGAAAAGACACCTGAGTTAGATATCAGACCCCAAAACCTATAGTATCCTTGGACAAGTCATTCCTAGACCAATTCATAATCGAACATGAAGACTTCAAGCCCCTAATAGAAGACTGGTTTTACGATGAAGAATGGCTAGTGAAAAAGGGGGAAAGGTATGTCCCAACATGATACCTTAAGAGCCCTTACAAAATGATGAATACCATGATATGCAAACTTTATGGCAAGGAAACCATCACCCATTTCAGGATGGAGTGGTTTCCTATGGATTACATAGTAGTCCATAAGGGCCAAACATTCAATTGGGCGAGCATCCTTTCTTTCAAAATTGCTAAGTGTACCCAGGATCCCAAAGGTATGATAAAACCTGGCTTCTACATGTCCTCTTATCTCATAGATGTTGTGTGTGCAACCAATTCATTCCCTACATTTAGTTGGGCTTGGACCCCAGATAAAGGCCCAATCCATTTGTACTATTCACAACTGTGGGAATTCAACTACAAGGAATATTATTGTGAGATCTATGAGTATTTCCTTGCCCCCTTGCATAAAGCCATATTTGGTATTTTCCCACATAGGATCTCTCCAGGGGCTATCAAAACCTTAAAGGAGATCATGGGCTGGTATATGAAAAAATACTACACTTATGTCAGGATCTACTGGACCACATGACCACCACACCTACTACCCAAATATGTGCCCAATAAGTTATTGACCAGAGAAATAACATACCAAACTATAGAGAAAGGGGCCACTACCTACCTATCAGAAAAGAACAAAAGGTACTGATCGATTTACCCCCTCCACATAGGCTCATACTCTTTACAAAACAAGAAGCAAGTCGAAAAGGAATCAGAAATACTAAAGGAATCATGTCTCTATATAAGAGAGCCCAAATCCCATGACCCCTGAAATGTGATGTACGAACACATGAAAGCCGTCAGGTTGGCGACAAAAATCATGCACGAGACTCGGTTCTCGGAAGATGTATTTTGAGGTGCTTTAAGTTTTGAAGAAGCAGTAGAAAGGCTCACCACCGATGCTTCTCAACAAAAACTAAGGAAAGAGGAAGAGTAGGACAAAACACCGAGGCTAGAAAAATTCAAAGCCCGCCTCCTTAAAGACAAAGAGAAGCTAAATGAGGAAGAGAAAAAAAAGAGGGATAAAGAAGCTGAACTAATGAGAATATTACTAGCAAATGAAGAAAAGGGAAGCTGAGGAAAAACAAATTGCATTGGAGAAAATATGGAATAAATATCTTCCCCCAGGGAAAAATAATACATGTGAAGAAGAAACAATAAACATAAGACAATCAACATCGGTTGCACAAGGAAAATCCCAGGAAAATAAGAAAAAATATAAGATCGATATTCCTGATGTCCAAGACAAGAGGTTATCATGTGAGAATGCAATTATCACTATAAGCCCTGCTACCGATTTGGTTAACACGTTGATAGAGGAGTGCACTCCCTTAGCCTCCATCCCAGGGATTTTATCACTCACTTTTGAAGGACTTGGCTTCGAAGGATCCATAGTCACTGTCGACAATTACTATTACAACGACAATACACGATCTATCAAGAAGAGAAACCCTAAGAGGAAAAGCTAACGTGAGCCAAGAAGCTCTCAAAAGGAGTATCAAATGGAAATATGGACCAGATTTGAAGGATAATGTGATACATGAAGCCTCAACACTCAATGATTTTTCTAGTGTGAACATAGTATCAGTCCATGAAGTCGCAGGAGCATTTGATGTTGCAAAATCCAAGGTCACTGAGTTGGAGACAACCCTAGAAACCCTTAAAGAAACTATGCCTAGTGAACATAGAAAGGAAATCCAACATACAAAGAAAATCCATGAAGAGGAGATGGAAAGGTGATTTAAGGGCCAGGAAAAAGATTTACAGGCAAGATTAAGTGAAACAACCTCCCTCACCCAAAAGGTCCATGTGAGTGAGATGGAAAAGTTTAAAACCACACATGACCAGGAGGTGACGAGACTCAAAGGAGAGTTGGATGAATTGATGACTTTTAATGAAAGAAGTGAAAAGGAAATCAAGAAGATACAACTAGACAACGATCTCTTGAAGAAAGCTGTGAAAAAAATCCAAAACCAAACAGTGGTTCTCAAAACCATAAAAGCGAAGGCCATTGACAAGAATAATGAACTTCGGGACACATAGAAGAGGTTATTATGTGCACTTAACAAAGTACTGATGGTCAGGTCTGAACATAAAAAGTTGAACGCACAAGTGAAATCAATGAATGAAAAATACCAAAAATCCCTAAAATCTTACAACAAAGTGACATAATGGCAAGACTCACAACATGCGTTCCCAGAGACCTTGCCGATATACTCAGATGAATGAAGAATCAAAGATCACCGAATCTTGGATGCAAGGATGGAAACAATTACAGATATCCTAAAAACTCAAGAGTAGATCACTACATCAAGCACAAAGCTATGGAGATCGATAGACAATCTACTCTTACAATTCGAGATGGACCCCCTGAGGGATATCAGTAAGGCGTCATCAACCCAAATGATGGTCAAAGACATGGATACCAAAAGAAACCTCAACCTGAAATCCATCGAAGCAATTGATGAAATCAACGTGGGGGTTATTGATACAAGACTAATTTATCCCTCCAGAATGATCACATTGACAAAGGATTATGTGAAACATGTTGAACATAGATTGAATACATAAGTCATCCTTCCCATGTGCAAAAGTGAGGTAGACCCGGAAAGAATGCAGTTATGTAGAGTGGATTTTATACTCCAAGAATTCAAAAGCTAGAAGGCATTCATAGATGGAAGATCACAAGCGTCATAACCCTCTTGATAATCTCAATGTAACCGAAATTTTTGTAGAGCAATCATTTTTCTATAATTATGTTAATGTCCTAATTGGAAAAGGAAATTGAAACGTCGCTTCAGGACCCTGATCGTTCGAAGGATAAGGAATGCGAAGGGATCCCATAGTCCATGTTATCCCCATTTTGTGGATAACTAAGGGGATCATGTCTCGAGGCCCCCAGGTTGCAAATATGGAGTGCCGAGAGACTACATGACCAACAATACCCTTTTTCACAAATGGAAATTCCACTCACCACCACAGATGGTCACAGGTTTGTAGATGGAATCCACCACACCAGTTGGCTTCTAGAAGGCAGCAGGCCTTGCTCCATGAGGTACAAGTTAGTATTATGGTGAGCATCATTTGAATATTCAAGCCATTTGATTATGTTGTATCTTGTATTGCTCTAGATTTCATGATATGTGCTTGGACATTATGCCTTTTTCCTTGCTTCACCTTGGTTGTTGACATTGTGCCCTAGTAAGTGGTTTTCCTTGGGGATGGGTTTGCTACTAGGAACTCCCTTAATGAGCTATCGTACCATTCCCAACGATACTTACCACTTTCCATCATTTTTCCCCTCCATTTCCTTATCTCTTGCTATTTTAGGGTGTATTGACCCAAGAAGGGGTTGTCCCTCATTCTATGGGAAGAAGGGGCTAAAGGTCAAGAGGGGTTGGTGTTGGTTAAAAGATAAAATCCTTATATAAACCTTTGAGATGCTTTGCCTAGGGATCACCCAAGAAAGTAATGAAACACTTATCTTTGAATAAAGGGGACCCACAATATAATAAAGAAATGCTTGAAAGGTTAGTTGGAGGATATGAGGTCTCATCATGAGCCGAACTATCACATCCATGGATATCTAGTGGTATGACATTGTCATCATCTAGTCACCAAACCAAAGCAATGGATTTTAGTTGCATGGCTGAGAGAAATGGGGTCTAACCATGAGGCAACCTTCTCATTTCCATTAGATCTTTGTGGGTGACATTGCCATCACTTGGTCACCACGCCAGTGCAGTGACCTTCAATCTCTCCTTATGCTATTATGAAAGAAAATATAAATAAATAAAGATAAAAGGCAATTGATGGGCTTCAAAAAAATGCATTGCGGACGAAGGTATCACACACCCTCTACAAAGGCACCCATGAATGAGACATTACAACCCCTTGTATGTCATGAGCCCTATGCCCATTGAGTCTTGACCCCATCCACCTCATACACTTTACATGGCTTAGAGAGGGACCTCTTGGAAGCTCTCCTTGACCTAGAGCAAGATCTACCCAATAGAACACCTCGTTAACCCTCCCATATTTAAGCTTGACAAGTCACATAGTGTCTTTGAGATGTTAATTTTTTGATATAGTGATCTTTGATGAACATGATTAGATGGATTATTTATTGATTGGATTCACTTATAATGATGTTATGAATTAAGATCCTTGGAGGGCCTGTTCATTTGTCTTTGCAGGACCTAGTTGGTGGACAGTTTTAGGAGAACAAGCCTAGCTTGGGCTTCCATGGGGCTACATGGGGCTACAAGCCCACAAGTTGGATGCTTGGGGGCCGCATGCTGGATGAGAAAGATCAGACTTAGAAGGCCTTGATGATGCCTTGTATGACATAGTCGAGCCCTTACTTGCTAAACGATTTTTCCAGGAGGGGAAAAACGTCCTCTTTTTTAGCATGACATCATGTGTTGGGGGCTAGGGCATGGTGGTGAGATGATATGCTTTGGCACTTGGACGTTTTGAGGCTTTTGAGGTCTTCACCTTGAAGGAATATATTTGGATGCATGACACATGGCTTTGGCAAGCCTAGACACCCTCCAATAAAGGGGTGACATCATTATAAGTTAGGGTTTTATTTGTGCAAAAGTGAAATTTTAAGTGAATTGTTTAATATTGCTTTGTTAATGGGGCAAGATTAGGGTTGTTGAACCCGAATGTTGTGTTTTACTCCTTAATTTGTGGACAAACTATGTTAGCTACATTTAGTATAAATAGAGATTATAAGATCTCATTTCAATCATATCTCTCCCTTGTGGAGAAGGATACTTATATGAAATTTTCGGCCCTCTTGGCTCTTTCTATCTCTTGTGCAATTGTTATGGTTTATCTTTACTATTGATGGTGAAAAGTGATGCGCTATGCTTGGAGACTCTTTCTTGTGCATGTGGATGGACTTAACTTGGAAGATTAGGGTTTGATCTAGCTTTGTTGTGGAATTGGTAAGGGAAAATATGCATTTATTGTCTTTTGTCTTGCTTTTTTCCATAATTATTGTTGGTTAGAACCCTTGGAGGAGTATAAGGGCATACACCCTCCCCAAGGTTTTTTCTCTTGCTTAAGAAAGGTCATTTTTCACAAGTTGTCTTGGAGAGATACATGAGTGTACACCCTCCAAGGTCATCTTGGTTTGTTTTGCAAACCTTAGGAAGTAAAAGGGATTACACCCCTAGGGCTTTGTTGATCAAACATTTGAATCCAAGTTTTGATTTTCAAGGTCAAATATATTTTTCAAGGTTGTGCCAAGAGAAGTACAAGGGTGTACACCCTCTTGGCATTTCCTAGATTGACTTAGCTACACTTGGGAACTACAAGGGAATACAGCCCCAAGTGCTTAGCCAAGCCATTTGTTTTCATTGACCCCATAAACCCAATAATAAGGCACTAATCATATTTTAATTTGCATTGGAGATACAAAACAATTGCCTCGACAAATGTGAAATTTCAACATTTACAATCTTTCACTTTTGGATAATGATCTTGATGCCTTGGGGGGTTTTCTTCCCTTACGGCATCCTTTTTCTTCCATAATTTATCATTGCTGTACTAACTTGTTTTCTACAGCCATTAGGCTGTAGAAAATCACTAACCCTAGTTGCTAATATCTCACTAACTAGCCCCTAACTTTCCTCCATTTTTAGCCACTAATTCCACTAACTATGGTGTACTGTTTAAGCTAGTTTTGGGGATTTTTCTATGGTTGATTTAGTTGCTGCATGTCATTGAATGCTACAACCATAAGGCTGATAATTTACTGCAGAAAATCATTTTATAACATCTTGCTTTATTCAATCTTAAAGTGCTATGCTCAAGTCATAATTGATTTCTAAATTCATTCATGATATCACCAATTGATCTTGTG
>ML776666.1:2423344-2441086 GCA_009831015.1 Picea engelmannii
GACAAACGTGAAATTTCAACCTTTACAAGATTTCTCTTTTGGATAATGATCTTGATGCCTTGAGGGTTTTTCTTCCCTTAGGGAGTCCCTTTTCTTCCATAATTTCTCATTGTTGTACTAGTTTTCTACAACCATTAGGCTCTAAAAAATCACTAACCCTAGGTGCTAATATCTCATTAACTATCCCCTAACTTTCCTCCATTTTTTAGCCACTAATTCCACTAACTAGGGTGTACTATTTAAGCTAGTTTTGGGGTTTTTTCTATGGTTGATTTAGCTGCTGCATGTCATTGAATGCTACAACCATAAGGATGCTACTTTGTTGCAGAAAATCATTTTTTAACAACTTTCTTTATTCAGTCTTAAAGTGTTATGCTCAATTCATAATTGATTTCTAAATTCATTGATGATATTGCCAATTGATCTTATGCTTTATATGTTGGTTTGGATACTTCATTTGCTGATATAAACTATCATCCCCTGCTGCAATTTAGGGACAACAAGATTAACTTGCTGATCCACACTAACACATAACATTGCAAGGTGTCTTTTCTTGTGTTTCAAGCAGGTACAAGTGCACCATCAACTATCTCTTCACTTAGTATCCATTTACCTTTCTTCACTTACCTTTCCCAACCAATCCATTATTCCATCACTTGACCTTCCGAGGGACTTCTCCTTACACTTCCCTTCATCCTTATCATTACTCTCAGGGTCTTCGGGATTGCCTCCCAGGAGTGACCTTAGTCACCCCCAAGTGCGAGACCTACATCGATGTGACATTGGGTGTAACATTCCCAAGTTATAGCACTTGCTTTTGTGGTTGGGTCGAGCTTTTCCCAACCTACAACTTGTGCTATAACAATCCCTCTATAAATGAGATGAATGTAAAAGGGAAAGGGATTTTGGTTATTTTGAAATACAACTAGTATTATTACTTTCAGATGAATAAAGAACAAGATACATTTATGAAGATGTGGTGTCAATGTGTATGAATGTGATTATTCAATTTGTGCATGTGTTATTCTGTAGTTTATGAATGTTGGTTTATGAATTACTTCCGAATTAACGTTCTTCTATTTACAATTGCCATGATTCTTCATTTTGAGTACAACAACCTTGTGAATTGGTTAATCAATCAATTATGTTGATTCTAACTGGTTATATTGTCAAACCCTAATATTACTTGCTATATTAATTTCTTATGTACAAGTAATACAAATATTCTACTGTACTCATCTTTTATCTTGCTCTTGAACATAATAGGTTAGTTTAGAGTAGATTAAAATCTGAATCTTAGGACTATAATCATTCACCTTAGCTTATAAATAGTTAGTTAGGATTTTCATTTTTTTAATTCATCTGAGAACCTATGGTTCTCAGATTCATATTTAGTTTGTATATTAGTTAGATTGGTAATCAGGCCAAAATCTGGTTAGAAACGCTATCCCAAACGAGAGGGTCTAATTGGGACTCACCATCAGGTGTTTTCCCTCATCAGATTGAATGGGTCATTCTGGTCCTTCAACAAAACCCATTATAGAAATTCTGCCGCCCAAAACCACAACAATTCCAAGATCCAAGCAAAGAGGTTATCGATAATGTTTTGAAAATTCCGTTCCCTGCTCACCCGTGGCTCATTCAATCATAAGGTAGTTGGTTATTTAAAATTTAAGGAGGAACCACAGTCAATTAGAACCATGGACACCTATACAAACAATACTTCCTATTACAAACTCTGTTTCTAAATTCAATTCTGTGTAATCTTTTCTGGGCATGAGTACTTGCAATATTTAATTCGATGGTAGCAAGAATTAAACCCTAACTAACTAGGTTTCTGTGGTAAGAAAGTCGAATGATATAGGCCTATTATCAAGCGTTGAAATAGTTCGAACGACATGAAGCAAACTACCCATTGGTCGTGACCCTAACTCACGAGGCTGCTGGCATAGAATCGTGACGTTTGGCGAAACTAGGTTGTAATTATAGTAGAAATCATATTCATGCACATCAACTATCTATGAATTAGTCCGATTTCAAATCAATTATCATTGAGTGAAGCTCTAGGAAATAAAAAAAATTTAAAGGAACGTCGTTTCATAAAATTGCGGCCACCTTCTAAATCCTCCTTTAATAAATTGATAAGCAAGTTTTACGAGGGGTTTACCTTAAGTTATATTAAGGAAAAAGTAATAAAAATAAGAGGAAGTATAAATAATAATTATAGGATAAATCATATAAAAGAGGAAGTATATATAAAGATTTTTTAACAAAAGTTATATATATATATATATATATATATATATATATATATATATATATATATATATATATATATATATATATATATATATATATATATATATATATATATATATATATATATATTGTAAATAAAAGACTATATTCATATTAACAGAGATTACATATAAATGTACAAAAGATGCAACTGCCCAATGATCCAAAAAGGATCCAGAGAAGACTAAGAATAACTTAGAATTCACAGAAGCACCTCAGGAAGCTCGGAATGGCCTCAATAGACAGCGAAAGGGAAAAAAATCAAAGTTCTCAAAACTCAGTGAAATTGACATCATCGTGAAGAGCGCATCACAAGATTTCCAACGACATAAACGACTCGTCAAACAGAGTTACAAATAAAAAGATATTTGTGGTCAAATTTTTGGTCAACCTAGCCCAATCAACATGGATGAGTCGGCATCCGTACTGTTGACATCAACATCAGTACGGATGATGTCAGCGTCAATACAATATACATGGCACACACAGAGGGCGACATGTGTCATGTTGACGTCAACATGATGACGTGACAACACTAGAGGTTGCCATGTGTCACTCGTTTTTGGACTTTTCCGGTCAGTCCGTGGACCAATGAAAAAGTGCCACATGGCAGTCTATACAACCACGTGGCATACCGTACAACCACCTGGAAGGTGACATGGAAAGCTGATGTGGTAGAGGTGACGTGGCATGTCCGTGCAGTGGAGTGACGTGGGCCAATGAAAGGTCACCACGTGGCCCAGTCATGGGCTGCCACATGGCAGTCGGAAAATGCCCAAGAATGCCCAACAACCGAAATTTAAAATTAGAAAAGGGGTTGGTGCCAACCCCCAGTCCACCAAACAAAACAACATATTCGCCAAATATAGCACCCAATCCGCCAAAAGGTTGGGGCAACTCGCCGCCAGATTTGGTAGGAGTCCGCCATATCATACCCATACTCCAAAGTTAGCGGGGGTTAAAACTACCATATCATATTGTTACAACAAAGTGCAAAAGTGGGAGGCCCGCGGGTTCGACCTCGGGACCTCCCCAACAACAAATGCCTTAACATAACCTCGCCAACCGTTTGGGCTAACGCCCCCATCGTTTAATCTGCCCCAATTTTTATTTAAAAATTGGTTCTTTCCAGTGCACGGGGGCCAGACTAGGGCGCGCGACCGTCAGATGGGGCATGGAAAACGAGACGTTTTCATTAATTTATTGCAGGTGCATACACGAAAACTGAGACAAAATTTCTCTTGGGCCTGAAAGTGCCAGGCTCAGATAGAGGCATGGAGACAATCATTTTTGGGTAATTCGACGCCACAAATTCAGTGGTGCTGTTCGTTTTCTGATCTAAGAAAATCTTCTGCAACTTAACTCCAGAATGAGGTATACTTATGTATTTTGTCAAATTCTTTTGTTGAGTTAATAAAAAGGCCTACCCATTTGAGAGCAAGACCCGAAGACGTAGTCCACCAGGGACAAATTCCGTTATCAAGTTTTTGTGTTAAGATATGATGCACATGTCTCTTCATTATTGAGTTTTCCCTTCTTTATGGTGCACTTCATTTTATGCTCATTTAACACAATTCTTTAATAAGTCACATCGATGAAAAGATCATGGATCATGTTGGTATCAGAGCAATCATCTTTGACTTGAATTGTTGAGTGTGAATGCTTACTAGGGCCACGCATAAACAGGGTGAAGGAACACTTAAGACTTTCAACCCAAAGGTTGGCCATGCATCTCGAAGGAAGAAAATAGTCGAAGAGGACAAGCGTGATGAACATGAGAAAAACTTCCATATTGTCTTCTATGGCATGTCAGAAATGGTCGAGCAAATGTATGGAAACTATGGAAAGAGGATGAAGAAGAAAGAGAATAAAAAGGAAGCACAAGCAAATGATAATGCTTTAGTGAATCAAGAGGTTAGAGGAGACCCTCCTGAGCCTCCATCTTCACCATCAAGTTCTATCTCTTCTTCCTCTGATCATTCTCATCATTCTGATCATTCTAGCCATAAAACTTCTTTTAAGAAACCATTATTAAAGCTTGATGTGAAATTTTCTTTACCTATGTTTAATGGAGATGCTAAATCCTGAAAAACTAGATAATTGGATCTAACATGGTGAAGTATATTGCCGTGCTCAACAGATTGATGAAGAGGAAGTTAAAGTGCAATTGGCCTCTCTTCAATTGGAAGGCACTACTCTCGTATGGTGGGAGAGAAAACTCCAGGACATAAGTAAGTGTGGTAATCTTCTTTCCTCGTGGTCGAAATTCAAATCAACAATAAGGAAGCAATTTCATCCATTGGGTTATTTACATAAAGCAATGATGGAATGATAAATTTTAAGACAAAGTAAAGGTCAAACTGTACAAAGTTTCAAGAAAGAATTTAAAAACAAAACTATTGCATTAAACTTTCCTTTAGATTCTTATGAAACTTTAATGAAGTATATTGGCGCACTTCACAGTTATATTCATCATATTTTACTATTGTTTAAGTCCACCAGTCTTGACAAAGTTTGTGTGCAAGCCACTCACCTTGAGAACAGGGGAAAACATGTTCAAGAAGATCCCACAAAGAAACCGTCCAATTTCCCACATAAGTAGTTTAAAAAGTTTAAAAGGAAGGACAAAAGGATCGCCACTATAAAGAGGGAAGAAGGGAAGCCATCTTGCACTCATTGCAAGAAGAATGGTGACGATGATGAACAATGTTGGAAATTACATCTAGAGAAAAGACCAAAATAGTTCATTGGAAAGGGGAAGACAAAGACCATTGCTACAGTGAAACAAGATCTTGGTTCCGATTCGAGAGACGAAGAAAAGATCATAGCGGTTGGAGTACAAGGTAAAGATTCCCTTCATGCTAGTTCAAATTCCAATAATGAATCTCATGATGATGAAAGAAAGAGGAATGAATTATTTCACATAAAGGTTGTATCTAAGCACACTAAGATAGATACATTATTTGATTTGGGTTCCCAAGTAAACTTTATATTTGAAGAACTTATCAAAAAGATGGGTCTTGAAACTAAACCACATCCAAAGCCTTATCCTCTTGGTTGGGTATGTGATAAAGAAAAACTTAATGTCACAAAGCAGTGTAGGGTCAGATTCGCTATTGCTTCAAAGTTGATTGATGAAGTGGATTTGGATGTTGTATCACTTGATATATGTGGCATAGTGCTAGGGAGTCCTTATCTTTATGATAAGAAAGTAGTCTTCTTTCGTCATGAGAACAAATATCACTTTACCAAAGGGGGAGTGGAATATATTGTTAGAGCCCACAACATGAGGGTAAACACCACACTTGTTAGTGCAGGACAAATGAAGAGACCCTTAAACACTAATAAGAGATATGTACTCATGGTCATAAGAGAAAAAGATGTCGGAACATCCGACGCCTTCCAAGGATGTGATCCTTCTCATAAGAAAGAATTAATTGATATTGTTTCTAAGTATGATGATATTTTTCAAGAACCAGATGGATTACCTCCTAAGAGGGAAATCCAACATGAAATAAATCTTCAGCAAGATTCTCCTCTTCCTAATATGGGCATGTACATGATGTCATTTGTAGAGATGATAGAGATAAAAAAAAAGGTACAAGGCTTATTGGATCAAGGGGTCATCAGGCCCAATTCATCTCCTTGTGGTTCTTCGATCGTAATGGTGCCAAAGGATGACACATGGAGAATGTGTGTCGATTTTCGAGCCTTAAACAAAATCACGGTGAAAAATCGATACCCTCTTCCTCGTATAGATGATTTACTTGATCAATTAAAGAATGTTGTTTATTTCACTAAGTTGGATTTGCGCAGTGGATACCATTAGATCAGGGTTGCAGAACAAGATGCATGGAAAAATGACTTTAAAACCAAACACAGATTGTTTGAGTGGTTAGTTATGCCATTTGGGATTTGTAATGCTCCAACAACCTTCATGCGTGTGATGAATGATGTATTCATGCCATTTCCAGATGATTTTGTAATTGTATATTTAGACGACATTCTTATTTTTAGTGGGACTTGGGATGAACATGTAAGGCATGTAGATAAAGTATTAGATACTTTGCAAAGGGAAAAGTTGTATGTAAAATTGTCCAAATGTGAATTTGGTAAGACTGCACTTGTGTACTTAGGTCATATTGTAGGAGGAGGACAATTGAAAATTTATCCTTCCAAGATTGATGTAATTGTAAATTGGTCTGAGCCTAAAAGTGCAACCGAAGTACGAAGCTTCTTAGGTGCAGTCTAGTACTAGAGGAGATTCATTTCAAATTTCATATTCACTGCAGATCCTTTGCATGCCTTAACTAGTGCGAAGAACACTTTTCAGTGGAGAGGAAAACAACAAAAGGCCTTCGACATTTTGAAGGAAAAGATCGGTACTGCATCAGTGTTAGCATTGTCGAATCTTCAACAGCCTTTCAAGATCGAGACAAATGCCAACGGATACGCCATGGGTGCAATATTGATGCAATCTCGTAAGCCTATCTGTTACCACTTTGAAACTTTTAACCAAGATGTTGTTAACTATCCTACATAAGATAAAGAGTTGTATGCATTAGTTCAAAGTGTAAAGAAATGGAAGCACTTCTTGTTAGGGAAGGAAACAATCATACATGCATATCACCAACCCTTACAGTATCTCCAAGCACAAACCAAGCTGCAACAATCTTGGCATTCCAGATGGATGGGTTTTCTTCAACAGTTTCATTTGGTGATCAAATACAAAAATGGTACAAGTAACAATGTAGCTGATATGCTTTCTAGACCTCCTATTGCTACTACTATTATTTTGAAGAATGCTTCTTTATCTCATGATATCTATGTGAAACAATATGTTGTTGATGAAGATTTTAAAGAGTTATTTGAGAAGCTAACCCATGGTGCACAGGTAGAGAACTATTGTCTGCAGGAAAAACTACTCTACCATCTTGGAAAGCTATGTATTCCTACAAGTGAACGAGTCCATGTAATACGAGAAGCTCACACTTCTCTTGTGTCTGGGCATTTTGGGGTAGAAAAACTATGGCTCATCTGCAAAGGTTTTGTTACTGGCCTCAGATGGAAGCAATTGTAACTAAATATGTAAAGGGGTGTGTGATGTGTTCTACTTGTAAGCCCACTAATAGAAAATTGGGGCTATACTCACCACTTCATGTTCCATCCCATCCATGGGAGAGTATCTCCATGGATTTTGTAGGGGGTTTACCAATGTCGAAAAGGGGTCATGACTATTTGTATGTTGTAGTGGATAGGTTCAGCAAGATGTGTATCTTGATGCCATGTAAAAAGCAGATCACTGCTGAGTAGACTACTAATCTCTTCTTTCAATATGTTTGGGTTCACTTTGGGTTACCCACATCCATTGTCTTGGATCGAGATACTCGATTTCTTGGATATTTTTGGACAAACTTGTGGAGAATGATGGACACCAAGTTGAAAAGGAGCATTGCTTTCCATCCACAGACCAACTGACATACAAAGGTTGTTAACCAAACAATGGTACTTTTGCTTCGAGGCTACTGCAACAAACATCCCAAGTTATGGGATGAATAGATACCCTATGTACAACATGCTTACAATCGAGCTTTACATTCTTCCACTCAATGTTCGCCATTCGAGACATGTTTTGGATATTTACCTAAGGTCCCTTTGAACTTGATGTATGGGAGAGATGTCGATTCAAATCAAGAAAGAAATGAAGACATGGCCTGCAAGTTCATTCAGAGGATCCAACAGGTACACCAAGCAGTCATGGAACAATTGGAGAAAATTCAAGCACAATATAAAGCTCGACATGACAAACACAAGGTTAATCATCAGTTCTAGGTTGGAGACCAGGTATGGCTTCACATCATCAAGGAGAGATTGAAGGGTGAAGGCAAGAAACTCAAGCCCATCCTATATGGACCCTTCACTATTTTGAAGAAAAGTGGTACCAATGTTTTTCGTTTATATCTTCCACCATATATGTAGATTTACTAAGTTATAAACGTGGAAAACTTAAAACTTTTTGAGCCTCCCATGATCATGGATCAGGGTGAGAAAGTTTCAATACCTTCGGTTGATGAGTTTGCTCCTAAGTACTTGGACGAGTTGAAGGAAGATATCGTCCTGGACAGAAGGACGAGGACTTCATGTAGGGGTGATGTTGATTATCTTTGAGTGGGCTTAAAGGACACACATCAAAGCAAGACAAAGTGGATTGAGAAGGACAAGGTGAGGAAACTCTTCCCTCACTTATCTGTTGATTGATGAAAGCTTTTGGTGGTCCAGAAAGCTCTCAGTGGGAAGGCATGATCCAAAAAGGATCCAGAGAAGACTAAGGATAATTCAAAATTCGCAGAAGCACCTCAGGAAGCTTGGAATGGACTCAACAGACAGAGGAAAAAAAAATTCAAAGCCCTCAAAACTCAGTGAAATTTGCATCATCGTGAAGAGCACGTCATAAGCTTTCCAACGACGTAAACAACTCGTCAAACAGAGTTACAGATCAAAATATATTCACGGTCAAAGTTTTGGTCAACCTAGCCCAATCAACAGGGATAAGTCAACATCAGTATAAATGACGTCAACGTCCGTATAGGGTACGTGGCACATGTAGAGGGCGACACATATGCTGATGTCAACATGATGACATGGCAACACCAAAGATTGCCACGTATCATTCATTTTTGGACTTTTCCGATCAATCCGTGGACTAATGGGAAAGTGCCACGTGGCAGACCGTACAACCACCTGATAGGTGACGTGGCAAGCTGATGTGGCAAAGGTGATGTGGCAAGCTGATGTGGCAAAGGTGATGTGGCATGTCTATGCATTAGGGTGATATGGGCCAATGAAACACTGCCACGTGGCCTAGTCATGGGCTACCACGTGGTAGCGGGCAAATGCCTAATGACGCCCAACAACCAAAATTCAAAATTAGAAAAGGGGTTAGCTGGCACCAACCCCTAGTCCGCCAAACAAAACAACATATCCACCAAATATAACACCCAATCCGCCAAAAGGTTGGGGCAACTCGCCGCCAGATTTGGTAAGAGTCTACCATATTAGACCCATACTCCGAAATTAGTGGGGGTTAAAACTACCATATCGTATTGTTACAGTAGAGTTTCCAAAATGGGAGGCCCGCGAGTTCGACCCCGGGACCTCCCCAACAACAAATGCCTTAACATAACCCCGCAAACCGTTTGGGCTAACGTTCCCATCGTTTAATCCACCCCAATTTTTATTTAAAAATTGTTTCTTGCTAATGCATGGAGGTCAGACCAGGGCATGTGACTGTATGCATGAGGCATGAAAAACAAGACGTTTTCCATTAATTCATCGCAGGTGCAGGCATAAAAACCGAGACAAAATTTCTCTTGGGCCTGAAAGTGCCAGACTCAGATAGAGGTGTGGAGACAACCATTTTTGGGTAATTCGACGCCACAAATTTAGTGGTGTTGTTTGTTTTCTAATCTGAACAAAGCTTCTGCAGCTTAACTCTAGAATGAAGTATATTTATGTCTTTTTCCAAATTCTTTTGTTGAGTTAATAAAAAGGCCTACCCATTTGAGATCAGGACCCGAAGACACAGTCCATCAGGGATGAACTTTGTTATCAAGTTTTTGTGTTCAGATCTGATGCACGTCTCTTCATTATTGAGTTTTTCCTTCTTTATGGTGCACTTCATTTTATGTGCATTTAATACAATTCTTTAATAAGTCACATCGATGAAAAGATCCAGGATCACCCAGAGACTAGGATAATCACTAGGCCTTGAGGGGAAAAAAACAAAAATAGTGCTTGCCCCAGTGGGGAAACTAAGCTTTAGGTTGTTTTAAAGAAAGTTGTCTCATAGGATTTAGATGTCTGCACGAATAGCTGAAAACTAAAATCCTAGATAGCAAAACACTGCAGGAAGGAAAACAAAATGAGAAATCACTTGACCTTTGGAACCTGGGAGCTCGTAAAGTCCACCACCTCACAGCCAACAGGAGCCTTGGAACCTTCGGCCTTAGCATAGTTGCACCCAGGGGGGACGAAATTGCCTACTTCAGCTACAAATGCAGTTTGAATTTCCAGAGGCTCGTATCTCGCTTTCAGTTGTTTGAAATCTTGCTCCTTAGGGAGCATACCCAGGGAAACCAAGGTCTTGGTTTGCCAATATAATTCAAGGGTTTGGAAAATTTTTGAATTGCGAGAGCAATAACAACCCAAGTTTGGAATCAAATTGCTAATTTGAGCTTCGACCTCCTCGTCATCGTGGAACTCTTGCAGTTGCCAAACCTCCTCTTCCAGCTTGGCCATTTTTCCTTTGTCTGCATCTAGGACAAACTCTACATAAGTTTCGACCGCTTCCATTGCTGCTTTTGTAGAGGGGGGTCACGGGGTTTGGGCAGAGGAAGGATGAGAGGGTCGTCTTCCTCGAGGAGCCATGTTAAAACCAATAGGAACAAGAGAAGGGTTAACTGCAGAGAAGGTAAGGGAAAACTAGTAGTGAAGGAGGAGAGCAGGAGGCTTAAAGCATAACACGCTCGAGACTTCGAAGATTTCCAACCTAGGCTCACCATTTATGGCCCAAATGGACCACCAACTCGTCTCCAAAAGCTGGGTACCGATGATTTGAAGAGGGAGTCTCTTTATCATGACACTGTAAGGGTTAGTCTCCCATGGAAGGACCAGACCCATTATCAAGTCTGAACTGGAGAGCCGACGAGCTTCCATGGCTATCATGTAGGGGCAAGGTTGTAATGAGGTTGTCCTCAATTGACATTGGAACTTGAATGCCCATGAAAACTCTGGCATGAAAGACCTCTTCGACGTGACCGGGAGGGAGGTGATGGTCATCAACTGGAGAGCTAGAGGCATGACATGAAGGGTGGACTAGTGCCATCTATCGACGAGGGGGGAGAGTCTTGTCATTCGTACCACCTTTGTGATCAAGCGAATTGGCAGACACCCCATCTGATGTATATATATATATATATATATTTTCAAGTAAAATTTTATTAAAAAATATTGAAAAAAAAAAAGCCAAAACAAATTATTCCAACATTAAGTCAGAAAATGATATATAAACTTAAATCAAAGGTTTTATAAAGAATATAAAGATATTAAGTGTATCATTGGATGAGATAAAACGACCATTAGAAGTTAAAGGGAACATAATATAATTCAAGAATTATAAAGTTAAGGATTGAAGATACATTAAAAAGTATATATATATATATATATATATATATATATATATATATATATATTAAGGGGAATTATACAAAGTGAAAAGCAAGAAGAATATAAAAATAAAAGTTTTGAAGTAAAAAAAAAGTTAATTGTTTTCATTAGGATAGAGGGATAGTTAAAAAATAAAAGTTTATTCAAGAAATTAATTATTGTAATTACTAACGTAATCAATGGATCCTAATAACAAGGTAAAATGAAGATTTTATTATCAAGGTTATCCAATCTCATCTTATGGGTTTCCTACATTAAAGGGGAGTATTCAAGGAAGAGAGGTTAACATCATTATCAACTTGGACTATAATGAAAATTACATTAATATTGATTTGGAAAATCAATTACTAATTCTAGAGCCAAATATAATTGAAAGTAAATATATTTTTCAAATTATGGAGTTATAAGTGAAAATTGATGAATATGAATATATATCTCAATTTTATGTTACAATTATGTATAAAGAAGAAATCAACATCATTATCATGCTACCCTTGTTTAAAAATATAGGTTCTTTCATCTTAAACATGGAAAAAAAGTTTGTGACATTTCCCCATAAGGAGAAGATGATAACATTACAAGACTACATCAAAATCAGATTCAGTAACACCATAAGACTTTAACGATATATCAGAAGCAATACTTCAAGAAAATAAAAAAGCAATGCAAATGATGCAAAAATAATTGACGAAGTTATCACAAAAAAAAATGAAGAGATTTCTCGCTTAAAAGACCATAGTAAAAAACTATTTACATAGATCAAGAAGTCAAAGGATAGAAAACAATGTGTTTAGAAGTTGGAACAAGAAAATCAAGACCTCAGAAGGATATTATCGGAAAAAGATGAAGAAACCTCGTGTTTAAAGAATCTTAATCAAATATTATTAGAACAAATCTGAATGTTGAAAGAGGAAGAAGTTGAGAAGGAAGACAAGAACAAAGCCAACAAATCAGATAAGGAAGAAAACTTAGGGCTAAAGGTTCATAATCAAACTTTACTCACACAGATTAAGAAATTAAAAGAGACAACGAATGAACCTATGGAACTAGAGAAATCTTTAGATGTAAAAAGTCCACTTGTAGATAAAAGAATTAATACAAACCTGGTCAACCTTACAACGCAAAAGGATGCAAATCCAGTTGATGTAAAGAGGTCTTCAAATGTTGAAGTAGAAACAAACTAGGGGTATGAAGAAGACTCGATTCCAAAAGTTAATCAAGAAAAAGCTACGAGTATATGACGCAAAGATCAAGTTGCAACGATGCCTTATCGACATCCTAATAAAAAAAGTCGATACTTCACCCAATCAATATATCAATAGAAACAAATGACCAATATGTTGATTAATATTAATTCCACTACAAGTGATGCTCAATGTAGAAGCTAACCTAGGAGTCGAAATACATCAAGTTTTTTCCAAGAACTCTATAAATGCCCAGTTTCACAGAAGATCAAATTAGGTTGGGCAAACTCCTTTACAATTTGACAATTTTGCTCGACGCTTAGAAGATCCTATCGTCTCAGGTCTTCAACGATCACTAACTCGTGCATAAAAAATCATGAGACAATATTACAAGCTCGAGAAATAGATAAGTCTTCCATAAGTATGCTTTGAGGAAAAAACATTTCTAAAGGGGAAGGCTATGTAACGAACATAAGTATATAAAATATATAGACATAAATAAATAATCATTAAATAATAATAATAATTAATACATCATAATGAAAAGACATGTCTATTAATAAAAAGGCACCCTTGCGTGGGTACATATGGCCCACACTGTCATTGTAATCTCGTATCTCATTCTCATACATTTTACTCAATATAATATCATTTCATCCTAAATGGATTACCTTATTCTATCCTACTTAAATTGGATATTCTTATAAATGTCAAACAAGTTTGTTTGTCACAGACCTTGCTTATCATAATAAATTATAGTCCTAGAAAGGAAATCATTTTTTTAAAGATGCCATCCTTACAACTGGGATGTTGCTTACATTGTACAATCACTTGGCCCAACCCCCTGGGCAGATTAACGACCCCCTTGCTGGTAGCACATTGACAACTTCTTGTGAGGATCAAACCCTGGTGGGGGTGATCTGGATTGGATAATCATATAATTTTTCATCTATCTTGGTACTTTCTCAATGGAAAAAATTAGAGGAATCGACATGCAAGGCCATTTTAGCAACAAGTCCCAGTTTGAAAAATTGGGTTTGAAACCTTCCGTAGACATTTTGAGGCATTAAATGACATTTTTTGGTAAAAAAAAAACTCTGTTAGGCTTTCCTAGCGATGTTCTACACACCGAGACCTTTCCAACGGTGCAAGAATCACCTCAGATGGAGCTCATATGCAAAAGTTATGCCTCCCGCAAGTTGACCTACCTTGTTAACCACCATAGTACAAGTGGATGCCATGTCAGCCCCCATTACTCAAACATGTGGGGCCAACCACATGTGGATTTTCAAGAAGATTCTAGAAGGTCCAAACCATTTCAATAATTGAGGGTTGAAGAAGTCAAAACCCTAACTTTAGACAACTATTGAGCTATGTTAAATATCAGGCCACCAAGAAGAGAAGGGGGTTCCATTTTTGTATTGTACTTGTTCCATAGTTGAGCAAAGCATCCAAGGAGTAGTATTTTGAGAGCATAATAGAGGAGGTAGGAGATTAGAATAGCCACCATTTAGGCCACAGTGTAAAAGGGAACTCCATAGTGAATGCCTCTTTCTTTGTACTTGCTTTTCATAATTGAAGAAAAAAGAGCAAAGCATAGGCCTCACCTTATAGCTGGGTTTTATCCCGTATTGGGTTTCCCAAGCTAAATCTTGTGTTTATTGTGTGGATGGTGGTTTTTCATTTGCTTGTTTTTTTTATTTCAGTTATTTTCTATTAAAATAGAACAATAAGCTAGAGATAACAAATCTGAGATCTGAGGAAATAAAGCTCATAATAAAGAGTTCATAATATTATAAGATTTGTTGTGACGAACAGTTCCAGTCGAATATCCACGACATTTTACAGATCAGGGGTTTATAACAGCACCCTGCTTTCACCAACCTGGCACACCTCTCTTGGCAACAAAATTCCTTATACTTACTTTTATATCTTATTTTTATCGGATTTGCTGCTGCTTACTGTTATACCGTTTCCAATCAAGGATTTTATTCATCATTTAAACAATTTGCTTATGTTAATCACATGATAATCATATTGGAAAAAAAGATAACAATTTGATTGAACAGTTGACAATAAACAATAATGTCCTGCCATACAATCCATTATCAAGTTTTGTGCCATAAATTCAGCATTGCAGAAGCCCTTGTACTATCCTGTAGAGGGCACGTAAATAAAAGCACACAGAAGAATATTATACATTCATGCCATAAGCTTTTAGTGTTTGGGATGGTTTGCTTTTATAGTACACAACCGAATAGTCAAAATATTTCATTTGTTTTGACAATTTACTGCTATTAATATTTGGATTTTGTAACTTGGAAAAGTAATCAAAATGCACTATCCACTTAGCTGCTACAAGCCTTTCCAACATAAATTCTTTACACTCAGAATAGGAAAGAACTTTGTAACAAGCATATTAAGGTCCACAGGTTGCATCATTACTCCTAATCAGGCATGCTACAGCAAGAAAAAAACATAAACAAGACCATGGATACGTTTTGGAGAAATCTTCAATTCTTTTACTAAAGCCTCTTTATCGGAGTCTACAACTCAAGCATTCAGAAGTTCACAGCATAAAAAGAAAACAATTTGGAAAAAATAACATCGAAAACATTCTCTTTAGTGCCGACTTTGCAATTGCTCACAGGTTTGAGCTGATCTTTTTTGCAGCATTGTTCACATGAACTACATGCCAAGAGTTGTTCAGTACTCCTCTAAGGTTCCAAATGGTTTCAACTTTCTCAGGTTGCACATTAGCTGCAGAATCAACCTGCTCAAAAAATCATCCACTTCAATTCAGGTCAAAAGCCAAAAAATAAATACTAGTCTTTGTAACCATCTTACCAAAATGAAACTTCAAAAATAAATCACAGTGAAAATGGAATAAGAAAGCGAAAATGATATTGTTTCCAGAACTTCTGTCATTGATGTCAATGTGAACAAAGAACTGGGTTCTAAACTACACAAACTGCAAAACTGTATGCACAGACACACCGCTTTAACAATAATATCAGTAGGTGGGTGAATCTCAGTTTGAAGCTCAAAAAGCACCCAAGCCCACTTGTCACAGTCTTCAGTATCTGCTACATATGGTACACCTTCCTTCTGATATCTCCTAGCTTCCACCCATGTTTTGCCCCCGTCTACAGAGACATCCACTCTTTCTATTCCACGTCCTCCTCCAGATAAGGCATAACCATGGATAATAACCTGTGACAGTCAAATATGAAAGGTTGGCCACCAATTGTAAATTTCTAGTGAAAATAAACTAAAATTGCAGAATCGTTACAATTACCCATGTTTACTAAGATATGATCACAATGTCATTACAATTCCTACTGTTTCTAAAGATATGGCATTATATATGATCAACGTTATTGAACTACAATTCCTACTGTTCTAAACATATGGCATTATATATGATCAACGTTATTGAACTACGATTCCTACTGTTTCTAGAGATATGTCCTTATATATGAACAAAGTTATTGTTCAAGTATGATTTTGGACTGAATGGCTCAAAAATGACACTATTCTCCTGTATTTACACTCACATTCTTCCATTTGTCAAAAAGACTTTAATGATCTGTCTCTTTATATCTTAGAAAATAAACTTTCTAGAATATAATCACAGAAAAGTCTTGACTGTTATCACAAAGAAACGTCAAGTGAATACATTCAATTGGTGGTTCAAAAACACACTGATTTTCACTGTACATAAATGGATGCTTGGAATGAGTAGTAACAGAATTAGGACGGCAAGTGATAACTACTGCAGGACCTGCTTTTCTACACTTGCAACTCATGGAGGTTTAACAATATAGCTATATATTGGCTAGCATGAATTGCTACTCAACCAAGCAAGCATTACTTCCTACTCAACCAAGGTAGTGTAGTTATCAAGCCATGCATTCCCTGCACAGTGGATAGTCCCACATTGTTAAGGAAAATCTTATGTCTGCCTCTCAAACTCCTTCATGGTACCCTATATTCAATTCATTGGTTAGGGTTGTGTTTTTATCATGACTTCTTGAAATAGGTAATTGAACAAAACTTCACCCTCAACATATGACCACAAGTGCACAATGCCATCTTTAGTGCTCCAGAGCCTTTCAATCTTCCTCCCAACTGAGGAACGTGGAATGGGGCGGTTCTTTCATCTATGGCACATGATATATGCAGACAAGAAATACAACAAACCCATATACAACCCATGTCATAACATATCACGTCACAGGAACATTGAATTATAACATTGAATTATCAATATAGCACATGCAAAACATTTAAACATATATGCAACCGGCCACAAGATAATTCTTAATTGTTTTCAGAAAGTGGTCAAGAATGTTGAAATACAGAGTTTCTTACAAATTATGATTCTTGTCTTACAGTCTCTTCTTTCATGTCGGCTGAAATTACAGATATGTATGCCAGGGCCCAGCTGTCTAAGCCTCAAGTTTAATCTGTCCTACTAAGTATGCACAAAGGTCCCAATAGTGAGCAATAGGGCACATTTAATTGCACAATACGCCAGAAGAATGCACCAGAAAAGATGCAATTTGGTCAAGATTCAATTCCCAATAGGTAACTACTTAGAATATGACCTGACTATCTTGGTCTAGTGGTGCGCTACCCTATTCTGGTCAGGGTTTATGGTCTATCTTCTAATTATCTTCTGTTTGGTGAGATCTCTCTTGAGAGACATTGTACTTGTTGATGAATCTATATTGAAGAAACTTTGCTGGATTTTCTCCCCAAAAGGGTTTCCTAGGATAAATTTTGTGTATACTGTGGATGTCTATCTTTCAGTGATTCTTATGCATGCAGTTATTGTTTTAATAGTCTAAAGTTAAAGAACACTGAATACACTTAACTGCTTAAGCAAAATTTTAACAATCTCTCTCCAACAAACCCTAGGCAAATCCCTTCACTCCAATAAAGTTCACCCTTTCTCTCAGATGAATAATGTGCCCCTCTAGCCAAATCGATTTCTTTACACTTCCATGAGAAAGTGAAACCCTAATTTCAG
>ML776666.1:2443161-2453503 GCA_009831015.1 Picea engelmannii
ATTTCTCGGGAAACAGTTCCGTTGCTGCTTGTGTTCCACCCAAAAAAATGAAGAAACTTTATGTAGACCAAAACCCTAAACCTAGAGTTGGCCCACTGCACACTCTCTATATACCCATTGTCGTTTGCTCTCATACATTATAATTTATACTGTATAGCTTGTGTCTGTGAAGCCTGCTACTGTGTTACTTGTGAATCCAGGGTCCTAAATCCTGCTAGTGTTCACTGCTATGGGCGACTGTTAACTTGTGAAGCTGAAGTCACTGCCTGCTTCTGTCTGAGGCCTGTTATTGTTTGTCAGGGTCTGAAGCCTACTACTTAGTACTAGTTCTCATGTGTTCTACGGTGAGCATATGTCCTCGAGTTGGAGCCAGATGTTATCCCTTAGCCTAGGGATAACTAAGGAGATTATGTCTTGAGGCCCACAGGTCCTAGACATGGAGTACCGAGAGCCATATTGACTTGAGCCTGGCCCTGGAGGGCCCATCCTTATTCTTCTTCAACGCCACCACCTTGTCAGTAGCAGCAACATCCATCCCATTGCCCTGGTTCTTCAGCAGCAGCGGGTCTTGCTCCATGAGGTAATGAGTCTGGGCATCATGGTATGTGTCACTCTGATTCGCAAAACATTTGAATATGTACATTTAATTCTTTTTACTTCTAACGTGTGCTTGGACCTTATGCCTTTCCACTTGTCCACACCTGGGGGGAATGACAAGATTCCCTAGTAAGTTGGTTCCCATAGGGTTTGAGTTGCCATTGGGTGGGTTCATGAAAGGTCATCGTCCATTCCCACCATACTTACCACGTTTCATCTTTTTCCCTCTCATCCATCCCATCTCACAAGTTTTAGAGGACAGATGCTGAATGGTGTCTATGTCTTCCTCTTCAATCTATCTTTACTTTGAAGTTTGTTTAATTTTATCCATATGTTTGTAGAAGAATTTCTGTTGAGAATTGATACCAATAAGAAAACCTTATGAGAAATGATTTCCAATCCTGGAGAGTTGAGACAGATAAAGGTCTGATGGTTTGGCCATTCTCACTTCCCTGTCGTTGGTTCTATCACATATCATTTTGGTGTTGAATTTTGATGCTTAGCTCATGGATTTAGTTTATTTCAATTTAGCATAAGCTACAGCCATAACAATGCAGCAATACCATACACAAGTGCTGCAGTAAACCAAGATCACAAGAAGAATAACCATGCACAAAATACACCAGAATTTATCCTGGGAAAACCCTTCTCAATCAAGGGAAAAACCCAGCAATCCTTTGCTGATATTGCCAAGAGAAGATCCACCATCCAACACCAAACCCTAGCACACAAGAGGGTGCCCTATAACTAAGAAAGCTAGCACCTTAGAAGGATGTGCACTTCAGCCGTACAAGTAGGTTTGAAATCATGAGATGACAAGTGAGAGTGATCCACAATGGGGATCTATCTCTCATATAAATACAAGACTTAGACACATCAAATGGATGTGTCTATTGGCACAATAGGGCCGACCTGAAAAACTTAAAATATAATTAATCTTTGACTCAATATTAATTATCTTTAGATGGTGGGGCCAACTTGTACCCTTTACAACACAAATTAGGGTTTTACCAAAGTCTCACTCTCTGACAATATAGCAAGGGATCTCACACAACCTCTAGTGCTCTGCCACTAGGGACACGTCGACTTGTGCTCAGCCACAGGGGCGTCACTCGCAACAGATCAACTCAACTAAGTCCATAGGAGTACCATCTGGAGAGCCATCTCAGGTTGACTCAACTAAGTCCATAGGAGTCAGACAAGAGATCATCTCAAGTCATCTCAACTCAGTCCAGAGGAGTATGACACACCCATCACATGGGCTCTCTCACAGACGTCTCAACTCAGTCTAGAGGAGAACGATCTGGAGAATGTCTCATGAATCTGCAATCAACAACATTTGGTAGATGCATTTTAGTTTTGGTCACCCTTGACTTGTATTTGGTCTTGCTTTCCCAATCTTTCATATAGTTATAGTGCATGCATTGCATCGCACGATAGCTTTCGGCACCAACTCCCATCTATCAATCATGCAGTCAGCTTTGTTGCACACCATTCTTTTACAATTTCTGTCTGCGTTTTAGTTAAGGAATTGGCATACATTTACTGTTTGCGGGTTTTTTAATGGGTGAACATTTGGTTTCCCATTCTGTCAGGCCTTATGTGTCAATTTCTTCAAGCTCTTACAGTTTTGTCTACCTCAACCTCTTTCCATTAGAAAGACCGGCATAATGATGATGGTTGGTGTTCTGGTTGTTACCAATACTTTGATTCTTATTAATGTTGTCAACCATTTTCACCATCCAATTTGGGCACACTTGACATATGGTTAATGGTAGAGGTGTATTAAAGATTTTCTATATTGGTTTATTTGAATTCAATAATTCTTGTTTTCACTGGATCCTTGTTAGATTTTCTTAAATTTACAGAGCAATAGATTTACCAGTGTATTTAGATCTTCTTTTACATATACCATATACTAAAAATAGGAGCAGCATAAACAAGCACAAGAAGACACAAGAGTTATCCTGGAAAAACCCCAAACCCGGGGAAAAACCCAGTCAACCTTTCTTAGATAGATTCTTTCTGATAATACAATCAAACCATGAACAAAATCTTCTTCACTAAAAATGGGAGCAGCATAAACAAGCACAAGAAGACACAAGAGTTATCCTAGGAAAACCCCAAACCCGGGGAAAACCCAGTCGACCTTTCTTAGATAGATTCTTTCTGATAATACAATCAAACCATGAACAAGCTCTTCTTCACAAGAGAAAACTGATAATGAAGAACCCCTGATACAAGACTAGCGCACCAGACAAAGGTAGTGCACCAAACGGCTGCAGAAGCAACACCATACAAAGCCAGCACACCTCTTCCCAGAGATAGCGCACAAGAGAAACCACCAAGAGTAACCAAGAACCTCAGATGCTGTAGTAGTTGTGTCTTCCCCTTGCCTCAGACTTGCGCCTTCTTCTTGTGTGAGATAGTTGAGTGAGTCGTTGTACAAATGAGCAAGGAGTCACTTTATTTATAGTCTTCAAGTCACTTTAGTTGGGGCCGACTTCTCTTTTGGGAAATTCTATTTCCCCTTTATCTTTTCCTATGAGCCGACTTTCTCTTCCTGGGAGTTCCATTTCCGCTTTATTCTTTTCCTGTGGGTTGACTTCTCTTCCGGGGTGTTCTTCAACTGTTCAATGGTCTTCCTTTGACTTCTGGAGTCTTCTTCTCTTCTAAGAAAGGTTGTCCAAGAGGGAATACCTCTCTCTGCTACCAAAACATCAACACTCCCTCTTAGCTAGGGAGGTATTCTTCCAAGATGTTTTTCTTCTAGTAGTCCCAAGACTACCACCATAGTCTTACGACTACGCTGTAATCATCTAGTAGCCCCAAGGCTACCACCATGCTATCTAGTAGCACAAAACTATCGCCATAGTCTCATGACTATGCTGCAATCAACTAGTAGCCCCAAGGCTACTACCATGCTATCCAGTAGTACAAAACTACTGCCATAGTCTCACGACTACGTTGAAATCAACTAGTAGCCCCAAAGCTACTACTATGCTATCCAGTAGTACAAAAATACTGCCATAGTCTCACGACTATGCTACAATCAACTAGTAGCCCCAAAGCTACTACCATGCTATCCACTAGTACAAAACTACTGCCATAGTCTGTCTCATGACTACTTTGCAATCAACTAGTAGCCCCAAAGCTACTACCATGCTATCTAGTAGTACAAAACTACTACAATAGTCTCACGACTACGCTGTGATGTTTCTCCTCTCCTAGTAGTCCCATTCACACCCATCCACTAGGCAAGACTACTACCATAGACCCAAGGCTACGCCATGGTCTCAAGACCACACTACAAGTCCCATACACACCTAACCACATTACATGGCGTAGGCAAGACTTGTACCAAGCTACACATTACTCTCTCAGTCACTTCACATGACTGATCTGGGAAACCCTTGGCTAAAGGGGAGCCCGCTGGAGGAGAAACATCACACCTCCCTCTCAACGAGGGTGGACATTCTGCATCACACCAAGCTTGTCTCCGAAGTACTCATACTTCACTCTAGACAGAGGCTTGGTGAGAATGTACACTACCTGCTCATTTGTGGATATGTACCGAAGCTCCACTACTCCCTTCTGTACCATGTCTCTGTAATGGTATTTGATCTCTATATGCTTTGACTTGTCATGAAAGAATGGATTCTCTGAAAGCTTCACACAACTTTGATTATCACAGTATATCAAGGTTGGCTCCAATTCTATATCAAATAACCCTGTAAGCAACTTCTGAAGCCACACAACTTGCAACACTGAATGCAATATACTCTGCCTCTATTGTACTGAGTGTCATTGACATCTGTTTTTTACTCAACCATGAGATCATACCCGATCCCAAATTGAAGCAACATCCTGATGTGCTTTTCCGGTCCACTGCACTCCCCACCCAGTTAGAGTCTGTATAACCTTGTATCTTTACTTCACCGTCTAAGAGACAGATCTGAGTCCATATCCAAACGTACCATGTAGGTACCTCAACATATTTTTTGTTGCTATCCAATGTACATGTCTAGGCTCAACCATGCACTGACTCAATGTGGTCACTACAAAGCATATATCCGGCCTGGTGTTAACCAAGTACATCAAGGATCCGATCAATTGTCTGTACATCGTGGGATCAACTAAATCTGAAGATGAATCACTCAAGAGGTTCAGATTTGTAACCATAGGTGTGGCCATGGACTTGCAGTCCATCATCTCGAATCTCTGCAGGATCTCAACTGTATATTTTCCTTGACTAAGGAAAACTTCATCTGGCCTTTGCCACACCTCTAATCCCAAGAAATAGTGCATCAAACCCAGATCCTTCATTTCAAACTCTGAAGTGAGCTCCCTCTTGCACCCATCTATGAGCCTCTCATCCCTTGTAAGAAACAGGTCGCCCATATATAAGACCTGTTATCCCCCTTTTGTGGATAACTAAAGAGATTATGTCTCGAGGCCCTCAAGTTGCAGATATGGAGTGTCGAGAGACTACATGAGCAACACTACCCTTTGCACAGATGGAAAACCCACTCACTACCACAGATGGTCACATATTTGCAGATGGCATCCACCACACCAGCTGGCTTCCGGAAGGTAGTGGGCCTTGCTCCATGAGGTACAAGTCAGTATTATGGTGAGCATCATTTCAATATTTAAGCCATTTTAGTATGTTGTATCTTATATTGCTCTAGATTTCAAGATATATGCTTGGACATTATGCCTTTTTCCCTGCTTCACCTTGGTGGTTGACATTGTTCCCTAGTAAGTGGTTTTCCTTGGGGATGGGTTTTCTACTGGGAACTCCCTTAATGAGCCATTGTACCGTTCTTGACCATACTTACCACTTTCCATCATTGTTCCCCTCCATTTCCTTATCTCTTGGGATTTTAGGGTGTATTGACCCAAGAAGGGGTTATCTCTCATTCTATGGGAAGAAGGGGCTGAAGGCCCAGAGGGGTTGATGTTGGGTAAAAAATAAAAGCCTTGCATAAACCTTCTAGATGCTTCGCCCAGGGATCACCCAAGAAAGCAGTGAAACGCTTATCTTTGAGTAAAGGGGACCCACAATATAATAAATAATGCTTAAAAGGTTAGTTGAAGGATAGGAGGTCTCATCACAAGCCAACCTATCACGTCCATGAATATCTACTGGTATGACATTGCCATCATCTGGTCACCAAACTAGGGTAATGGCTCTCAGTTGCATGACTAAGAGAAAGGGGATCTCATCACGAGCCAACCTTCTCATTTCCAATAGGTGTTTGTGGGTGACATTGCCATCATCTGGTCACCACGCCAGGGCAGTGACCTTCAATCTCTCCTTATGCTATATTGAAAGAAAATACAAAGAAATAAAGATAAAAGGCAATTGATGGGCTTGGAAAAAGTGCACTGCGGACGAAGGTACCACACACCCTCTACAAAGGCACCCATGAATGAGACACTACGACCCCTTGTATATCATGAGCCCTATGCCCATTGAGTCTTGACCCCAACCACTTCATCTATTTTACATGGCTTAGAGAGGGATCTCTTGGAAGCTCTCCTTGATCTAGGGCAAGATCTACCCAATAGGACACCTTGTCAACCCTCCCATATTCAAGCTTGACAAGTCGCATAGTATCTTTGAGCAATTAGTTGTTTGATATAGTGATCTTTGATGCACATACTTAGATGGCTTATTTATTGATTGGATTCACTTATCATGATGTTATGACTTGAGATCCTTGGAGGGCGTGCTCATTTGTCTTTGCAGGACCTAGTTGGTGGACAATTTTGGGAGAACAAGCCTAACTTGGGCTTCCATGGGGCTACAAGCCCACAGGTTGGATGCCAAGGGCCCGCATGCCGGATGAGAAAGATCAGACTTGGAAGGCCTTGATGATGACTTGGATGACAAAGCCCAATCCTCACTTGCCAAACGATTTGCCCAGGAGGGGAAAAATGTCCTATTTTTTAGCTTGACGTCATGATTGGGGAGCTAGGGCATGGTGGTGAGGTGCCACTCATTTGACACATGGATGTTTTGAGAAGAGGGTCTTCACCATGATGRGAGTGCTTAGATGCTTGACATGTGGCCTTTGGGGGCCTACCCATGCTTCTCCAACACCAACGACTCCCTCAAAATGGCAAAACTTCCCCTAAAGGGAAGACATCCTTCTAAAATTAGGGTTTTCTTATGTGCAAAAGTGAATTTTAAATGAATTACTTTGTAAAGGGGGCAAGATTAGGGCTGTTGACCCCTAATCTTGTGTTTTACCCCTTAATTTGTGGACAAGTCACCTTGGTGACATTTGTATAAATAAGAGATCATAAGATCTCATTTTAACAGAACTCTCCCTCTGAAATTTTCATTATCTTTGGCTCTATGTGTCTTGTGCACTTGTTTATGGCTATCTTGATGAATGGTTGATGGAGAAGTGAGGTGCTAGCCTTGGATGAATGCTTTCTAGCTTTTATGGTGGATTATCTTAGCATCTTTCTTGATTTTGGTATGGTCTTTTACTCTTATGCTATCATTCTTTCAAGTCAAGGATTGTTGTGCTAGGAGCTAGGTGGGAAGTATAAGGGCATACGCCCCCACCATAGTCTTCATCATTTCATGCTTCATGTTATTAATTAAACAAGGGTTTTCTAAGAGAAGTATAAGGGCATACACCCTCTTAGCTTAAACCCTAGCTAGAGAAATTTGCCTTGGGAAGTAAAAGGGCTTACACCCCCAAGGAGGTAGCTTTTCTAGCTCTTTCTTTATTTGACTCCATTAACCCAATAGTAAAGGCACTAGTCATATATTTTTTGCATTGGAGATATAAAATCGTTGCCTTGGGAAACATGAATTCTTATCTTTTGAAAGATCTCTTGCTTGGAGTTGGTTTACCTCATTGAAAGGAGTCTTCCCCTCCTAGGGTGTCCCCTCTCTCCCATTACTTTGCTTGCTGTTACAAACCCTAACCTACAGCCATTAGGGCTGATCTAACCTAGATAAACTACTAGCCATAACTCCTAAACTAACCCTAGACTAGCTCCTAAATTTTGCTCATTTACTCTACTAACTAGAGCACACCTTTTGGGCTAGTTCTTGGCACTTTTCCATGGTTGATTTTGCTGCTGCATGCCATTGAATTCTACAGCCAGAAAGCTGCAATTTTCTGCAGAAAACACATGTTTACAACAGCCATCTTTCAGCCTATATTCATTGCTAATTTTGATGCTGATTTACTTAACTAGTTTAGATCTTTCTATGCTGATTTAGATGTTTTACTTGCTGATATAAACTGTCATCTATTGCTGCAAATTAGGGACATCAAGCTTAACTTACTGATCCAATTAACATATATCATTGCAAAGTGTCTTTTCTTGTGTCTCGGGAAGGTACAATCATCCAAAGAAGTACTATATTTGTGAGGCAACAATTACTTGACTTACAAGGCATCTCTTCCCACCTTTCATTCCACATAGACTTGACCTCTAGGGGCTTTACTTCCTTTTATCTCCATCTCCATCTCCATCTCCATCCCCCTAGGGTCACCGAGATCATCTCCCTAGAGTGACCTAGTCACCCTTGAAGTGCGGGACCTACATCGAGGTGACATTGTGTGTAGGATTCTCAAGTTGTAGCACTTGCTTTGTGGTTGGGTCGGGCTTTGTCCAACCTACAACTTGCGCTATAAAAAGACCACAATCAATGGGCAACCATCTTCAACCTTGTAGTAAAGGTTGGGATTTGCATCACTCTTGGTAAACCCCAAGCTCATAAGATAACTGTCTATTCTGGCATACCATGCCTTGGGTGCCTACTTAAGCCCGTACAAAAATTTCTTCAATTTGCAAACATGGGACTCCTTCCCATGAATTACAAAACCTTGTGGCTGCTCTATGTACACTTCTTCTTCAATTACACCATTCAAGAAAGTTGTCTTGACATCCATCTGCTGTAATTTCCATCCCATAACGGAAGCAATAACAATAATAGATCTGCTGGAAGTGTACTTTGCTACTGGAGCAAATGTCTCGTCATAATCTTCTCCCTCTTTCCGGGAGAATCCTCTAACCACAAATCTTGTTTTGTACTTCTCTATGCTGCCATCTGCAACATGCTTGATCCTGTAGATCCGCTTGGAAGTCACTACTGACTTCCCTTCTGGTCTTGGAACCACTTCCCACACATCATTCTTCATGATGGACTGGTACTCTTCCATCATGGCATCTTTCTACACTTGCTGCTTAGCAGCTTCCTCAAAAGTGGAAGGTTCTGAATCAATGATTTTACTCATCAGTGCCACATAGCTGGAAAACTTGTGTGGTCTCTTGCTCTCTCTGAAAGAGCCTCTGGGAGTTGCATGTCCTTCAACTTCCTGCAAAGTGTTCCAAAGCCATGCTGGTCTCTTCCCGATAATTGTAGCTTATGTAGGTGGATCTACAAGTATCTCTGGCTCTACTGTCTCATTTTGATCTTCTAAGATGTGTTCTTCTGGAGTAGAGACAATCATTATTGCATCCTGTTATCGCACAGTTTGTAGCTAGGATAAAAGGCTATAAGATAGAAGGCCAAACTGGCGTAACAGGAACCGATCCCACCCAATGTCACCACAATGGGATGGTTCTTTCTCTTTAGGAAGGTTAGGCCCAGGGGAGACGTCCCCGGTGACCGGGGGTTTTGAAGAGGGAAAAGGCTAATAAGATAAAGATAAGGTTTTCCCCTTTCACAAGTCACCACCAAACAGATAATTCCATCTAAACAACCAATAATGAAGTAAAACCCCCAATGAAGTGTACCTACCTGGAACAAAGCAACAACAAACTGATATATGCAAGCTATATTTCAATGGGTTAGTACTTCATGCAAATAGATGATTATCTGAATAGTATATAAGCAATATGTCAATAAATGTTGACGAAGTCAATGTTTATCAATATCAACGAAAAGTTATAACACTTCACCAATAAATATTGGAACAATGTAGCATTCAATGTAACCAATCAATACCTTATTCAATTAATGCTTAAACCATCATTCAATTGCTTTTAAAACAAACGTTGCCGCATTAAAGATGAAATAACAAATGACGACGTCAACAACTAGGGTTAGTGAGTTAGTTAAGTTTTAGAAATTCAGAGAGTTTTGAGAGTGTTGTAATCAAGTTTCACTTCAACGTTGGAGGACTTTAGATCAGTGCCTTAGAGGGTAAATGGAGTCAAAAGTGAAGGACGCAAGGGTTGAAGGAGGAAGGCTAAGGACTAGAGGGAAGAGTTCTGAAGCGCTGCAATGGCAGGGCCTTAGAATCAAAACCCTAGGGAGAGAGGYTCACTCYGATGTTGCTATAGCAAGGCCTCGTGCTCTCTCCTCCTTCCTTAGGTCAACTTGGCAAAACAACTAGCTCAAATGAAGCACAAAATCAAGACAAGAAAGCTTAATGAGGGAGAGTGTTTGCTATAGCAAGGCTCTTTCATCAAACCCTAAAAGAAAACGACCCTAAGTGTAGATGACCTAGGCCTGGGACGTGTTCTTCCTCTTGAATTCTAAATGGTACGGCTAGCAAAGGAGAGGAAGAAAATGAGTGTAGTTACGGCTAGGTTCTTTTTTTCTTCTTCAATGGCTGAAGGTTTCTCTATCAGGGGACATGAGACAAGGACCTACTTGTGTGCTTGTCACCTAGGGTTTTGATTCAACAAAATTCATAAACATATGCAAGAAATTAGACTACAACCATTCATTCAAGAAGTTTTGCAGAAAAATACTTACAAT
>ML776666.1:2465040-2478458 GCA_009831015.1 Picea engelmannii
TTTTGTGATTTGGATATCAATCTAGATTCTTATTGGGTACACTCTGTCCACAACTTGTCAAATTTGGGTAATTTACTTGTCGCACAAATTCCTTGAACAAATGGGTCCCAAGAAGAAGCAAAGCCATCGAGAGTAGTGGTCACAAGCTCTGCATCGTCTACTGAATCTCCAATAACTACTAACTAGTCCTTGATCTACGAAATTCTCATGAAGTAGTTGGAAACTGTTTCTGACTTGTTCATCATTACGTTTCTGAGTCGATGCCTTAGGTTTAGCTTCCTACTTATGTTCTTGCTTTCATATAATCTGGTTAAGGAATCAAACGTTTCCTTTGGTGCCTTCAATTCTGATACGTTGGGAATCAAGTTCCTTGATTGAATCTGTCAAGATCCTCTTGGCCTTGATTTCATTCTTCTTATTTTTTGCCTTGGCGTCTTCATTTTCTGGCTCTGAGAGGACTTGCTTGACATGATCCAACTCTTGATATTGGATAGCAAGGAAGGTCTTCACCATGCATGGCATCCTAGCATGGAGGAGGACAATGATACTTATCCAAGTTGACGGCTTAATCTTTTTCTTAAAATTGTACTTAGGAAAATGTACATTAAATGGGTTATATTTTAATGTTGATTCAATGAATACTTTTTATAAAGTTGAAGTAAGAAATAATTTAAGTTGTGGTCTTTTAATCTTGACCATGAATCTCATAAGGTGTTTGAGGATCAATCTTGGCCCTCCATCCTTTTGGAGATGGGGTTTCTGACTTGCTCATTGAGTAAAAAGGAGATCAACTTGGAGAGGGGTGCATTATGCACAAGAGAGAGGCAATTTTCTGAAGAGAGAAAGCGGAGAATTTCTTGAGGGTTTGGAGAGAGAGTTTGTAGGGAGACAAAGGAGGCTTCTACACTGAGATTGGCACACACCTTCATCATTGCAGAGGTCTTTTCCTACAGATCTGATCAAGAGGATTTGCAGAAGGGGGCCATACATTTGTTGAGGAGGTTTTGTATTTGGCTGGGCTGAGTTTATTGTAAGAGATCTCTATATTTTCCTGCTCAATAATAATAAAATCCAAATCTGTTGCACTGGTTTTCCCTACGGGGTTTTTCCAGGGACGAATTGTCCAAAAATTACTTGTGTAGATGTGATGTGATTGTTGTTATCTTTTACTGTTAAGTTCCTGGTTATTATTTTCTGCTGTGTATTATTTATTTATGACGAAAACCTGGCATAATCAGTTAAAAGAAAAATTAATTGATTTAGTGAACTGGGTTTGAAGAAAATTCACACCAACAATTCATTCTCTTCTAGAATGAGGAGTATTCTATGCTTCCACAATCTGAAGTTGTTTGCTCCATCCAACCTATCCTCTACTCTCATATTGGTAATCATTTTCGCTAGTAGAAACCCTAGATCTGAAAAATTCAAAATTTCAAACTTCACCAAACTACAATCTAAGAGGAGCAGTGAGTGCGCTAGGGTTAGGGTTAGGCGAGTTTCTTTGAGGTGGAGATAGTCCCAATGACTTTCGAATTAGTGCTCAAAGAGCTTGACAAAAGAAAACTGTGCAGCTGCAAATCTCAAGATCTTCCTTCCAATGGTTAGACTGTGTTATCCCCTAGCTTAGGGATAACTAAGGGGATTATGTCTCAAGGCCCATAGGTTCTAGAGATGGAGTACCGAGAGGCATATTGACTTGAGCCTGGCCTTGGAGGGCCCATCTTTCTTCTTCAGCGCCTCCACCTTGTCAGCAGCAGCAACATCCATCCCATCGGCCTAGTTCTTCAGCAACAGTGGGTCTTGCTCCATGAGGTAATGAGTTCGAGTATCATGGTATGCGTCACTCTGATTCTCAAAACATTTGAATATGTGCATTTAATTCTTTTTACTTCTAACGTGTGCTTGGACCTTATGCCTTTCCACTTGTCCACACCTGGGGGAATGACAGGATGCCCTATAAGTTGGTTCACATAGGGTTTGAGTTGCCATTGGGTGGGTTCATGAAACGTCATCGTCCGTTCCGACCATACTTACCACTTTTCATCTTTTTCCCTCATCCATCCCATACATTGGTTCGGGCATTGGGTTTGCCAAGCTAGCAAAGGGTTGTACCTTACCTTGTGTAATGTCCCCCACCTCTTGATGAAGAGGTTTGGGAAGACTTAGTGGTCTAGGCATCCCCACTAGACCATAGTCTCACAGTATGGGGAAAAGTCAACCAAACTAATGTTATATTTTAAAGTTGACTTAGGAAAAAGGTAAAAAGAGCAAAAAGGTAACTCAATGAAGAATTAGAAGATGGAGGTTGAGTTAGGAGTTGAACCTAGGGGTTAAACTAACTCAACTGGAAAACACAATAGAGGTATAAAAGAAAGGCTAGGGTGCACCTCTCATTTCATCTTGGATATTTGGTATTTGCTTGTTGATGCTCTTGAGCATACAATTTTGAGGGTTTTGATATTACAAACCCTAGAGAACAACCCAGTGGTGAAAGATTCCACTCACCTTTTTCCAAGCTTGGTCTCGAGGATGAAATACTCCACCCACACCATTCTACATCCATCATCCATTCAGGAAGATCAACAAGGCCGTACTAGTTAGGGTTTTCCAGCAGGGGCACACCAATTGTTGAAGAAGAGTTCAATCCAGCCTATTGAGGAAGCTTTGGGAGATTTCAGCATTAGGTTTTTGCTTGCAAGCCCTTGCTCATCAGTTTGGAGGCTTCTTTGAGGAGTTATCATGTCCCTATCATTGTCTACAGGTTGAGACTGTTTTGGGAGATAAAAGACGATTTGGTGATTAGTGATTTTTAGATCTAGAAGGCTATAGCTCACATCTGACCTTGAAACTTCTCTCAGGAGTTTGTGATTGCCCAATCTATCATCCTAGAGAGTTTCAGTGGATTCAGAGCCCTTATTCAGCTAGGCCGAATTATTGGCCATATTCAGGGTTTCAGGAGGGCCGTACCAGTTTGGGGTTTCTGCAGTTGGAGTAGGAGGCATCAGTGTTTTGGGCCCATACTTCAGGAGGAGATTATCATTGCCCTGATCTATCACTTGGAGGAGTTTAGTAGCATTTGGGGGTCTTAATCTTAAGGAGGGTCGAACCCTTGATCTCCATCATCTTCAGCAGGTCGTGCTAGCAGCTTGAGGGTTAGGCTAAACCCTACTTTTTGTATTGGAGCATTCATTTTCTATTGCAGCCTTTGGGAGGCTTACTTTGTATCTCCGGTAGCATTTTGTATGCAGCTCCTATTATTGTCTTGAAGCCATCTGAAGCTATTCCGAATCTGCTTCTCTATTGTATCAGGTGCTTGCTTTCTTATAATAAAGTTCAGATCTTGTTTGTGGTTCCTATCTTGTGTATTGTCGAAGATCTTCATATGTTGAAATGCTTCTTGTATAAATTGTGGTTGAATAAATGAATAAACCCTAAGGCCGAAATGTTCATGGCCAACCTGCATACACAACAGTAAACAATCAAATCAGTGGTTAGTGTTTCCAAGCGAAAAATTGGCTTGGGAACATTACAATGGTATCAGAGCTCTGATCCTCCCAGCCTGTGAGGATTAGCGCATGCAAAGGTACAGTGGTATCTATATGGGCCAAAGGAAGAAGCAGACTAGTGAAACAGAAGACGAAATGGAGGGTTCATGTGATGACCATGAGCCACAGGGCTTGGCTTACTTGGCACGTGAATTCCATCAAACTCTAAATCGTACAGAAAGTACCCTGGCCCATCACTTACAGGAGAACCATGAGGCAAACCGTAAGGGACAAACCGAAATCACTGAGACCTTGAAGAAGATAGATGGGAATTTGAAGAAGATCGATGAGAACTAGACCAGGATAACCGAGCTATTGTTGCAGATGACTCACCAGGGGAAAGATCCAGAGATGTATGGAAGCAGAGAGGTTGGTGGATCCCATGGTGGAAACAGGTATAATCCAAAAAAGGCTCTCAGGTATAATTCCAATCATATTCCCTATCATCAGTCCGAGGGAAGCCATGGAGGGGGCACCTCACATGGACAAATGGGTAGCAGGGCTACCCCTAGGCCGTACTTGACCATGTTCACAGATGAACAGGTGGATGATTTTGTTGAGCAGATAGCACAGTGTACTAGGGAGTACCATGATTTGGATATGACGATTCAGAGGAAGATGTCCCTGGATCAATACTGTCAACTCAAATTCAGAAACAAGCCCAGACCAAACCACAGGAGTAATTACGAGTTTGAACGTAGAGCAGGGAAGATGGAGATTCCATACTTTGATGGTATGACCAAGATGACAGCGCAGGCATGGGTTCAGAAGCTGGACACTTATCTACAGCTTAATCCCATGAGGGAGATGGAAGCCATCAAGTTTGCCACTATGTACTTAGAAGGAAAAGCTCATGATTGGTGGTATCATGGACTTACCACACTAGGCCACAATCAGATAGTGACCTATACATAGTTCACTCAGAGGCTCATTGATAGATTTGATCAGGGGGACCCTGAGTTGCACTTTCGAGAGCTCACAGCTCAGGCAGACAAGAGCAGCAGAGGTATACATTGAAGAATTTCAGAGGCTAGCAGTCATGGTACAAGATATATCACAAACCAGATTCATGATGCTCTTCACTAAAGGGCTGATGGAACCCTTGAAGGGTTGGGTAAAGGCTTTTAAGCCCACCAACCTACAAGATGCTATTTGGAGGATGAGGGACCTAGGACCAGCTGCCAAGCCGAAATTTGTGCCTAGACCACCTCTTAACGCAGGAGGAAGAGATCAGAGACCTCCAATGAATCAAGGAGGACGTGACCCAAGGGGGTTTGACAGAGGCAGAGGCAGGGTGGATGATAACACTAGGAGGGAATTGAGGAGGAAGCAACTTTGCTTCACTTGCAAAGAGCCATGGAACCCATAACACAAATGCATGGGCCGTGGCCAAGTGCACTACATAGAGGTAACTTCAGACAATGAGGAGGAAGAGGAGGATTTCAGCCACATCTAGAACATGGAGGCAGACACCACTGAGACCACAGATGAGGAGGAAACAGGTCATGACAGTACGACAGGGGGGAAAGCCACCCTGGAATCCATCAATGGGGTGCCCAAGTTCAACACATTCAGGATGAGAGGGGTCTTGCAGGGGCAGAAGATATCTATTTTGATTGATGGAGGAGCCTCTCACAACTTCATTGATGTCGCATTACTACAGAAGAGGCATATACCCACGGTTGAATTTGAGGGATTCAAGGTGGAAGTAGCAGGAGGATGTACCATGCCTTGTGATAGGTACATTCCAGGGATGAAGCTTACATTAGGGAGGCATGATTTGGTACAGGATGTCTATGTGATGGACCTTCCAGACACAAACATTATCTTCGGAGTGCAATGGCTCAGTACATTGGGGCCTATCACCACCAACTACAAGACCATGGAGATGTCTTTCACGGAGGAGGGTGGACGAAAGGTAGTGCTCCGAGGCATGACAGGTAACTCAGCCAAGGTAGTTACGGCCAAGAGGATGGAGGCCATCTTTAGGAGAGAAGAGATAGTATATGCAGTTGAATGCAGAATTTCAGCACATGTGGATGAGCAAGGCAAGGTTCACTACACTCCAGAAATCCAACAGATCATTGACAAACACAACAAAGTGTTTGGATTGATTCCACTAGGGGTGCCACCAGACAGGGGGTTTGAGCACATCATTGAGTTGGAGGCAGGAGCCAAACTAGTCATCACCACACCATACAGGCATCCGAAGAAGTATAAAGACGAGATAGAGAAAGCCATCAAAGAGCTCTTGGACATGGGGCACATCAGGCCGAGCTCTAGCCCTTTTGTTTCTTCAGTAGTGTTGGTCAAGAAAAAAGATGGAACTATGCGCATGTGCATTGCCTTCCGGGCATTGAATAAAAAGACAATCAAAAACATGTATCCTATACCAAGGATTGATGAATTACTGGACAAACTACATGGGGTTGTCTATTTCACAAAAATTGACCTACGCTCTGGCTACCATCAAATCAAGATGAGGGAGGAGGACATCCCAAAAACTGCTTTCCGGTGTCATTATGGTCATTATGAGTTCTTGGTGATGCCTTTCGGGTTAACCAATGCCCCAACCACGTTCCAATCTTGTATGAACCATGTCTTCAACAAGCAGTTAAGGAAGCACCTTTTGGTATTTTTTGATGATTTGCTCATTTATAGCAGGATGTGGGAGGAACACCTTCAGCATGTGGATCAAATTTTGTCTATCATGGAGAAGCAGTCACTATATGCTAAAGAGTCCAAATGTGAGTTTGGAATGACGGAGGTTCTTTACTTGGAACACATCATCGAAGCAAAGGGGGTACAAGTACATCAAGAGAAAATTAAAGCCATTATGGAGTGGCCTACTCCTAAGACACTCACAGAATTAAGGGGATTTCTAGGCATGTGCACTCACTACAGGAAGTTTGTCAAGGGGTTCTCTCAGCTTTGTGCACCCTTGACCGATTTGACTAAGAAAGGAGCCTTCAAATGGAGTGAGGAGGCTCAATTCACATTTGCAAGATGAAAAAGGTGATGAGCACGTGCCCAGTCCAAGCCCTACCAGATTTTGGCCAGTCTTTTACCTTGGAGTGTGATGCCTCAGAAGAACGTATAGGGGTCGTACTGATGCAAAACAGGCACCCTCTTGCCTATGAGAGCCGAAAACTCAGGGAACTTGAGCTACTTTACAGCATCTATGACAAAGAAATGCTGGCTATCATGCACGCTCTGGCCAAATTCAGGCAATACTTGGTAGGTTTACGGTTTGTGGTCAAATCATATCATAACAGTCTTAAGTACCTGTTGGAGCAGAAGGACTTAAATGAAAGGCAATAGAAATGGGTAAGTAGAATACAAGCATATGACTTTGACATTGAATTTGTCAAAGGGAAGAACAACGTGGTGGTTGATGCATTGTCCAGGAGGCCATCCATTTATGCCATGAGAGATGTGTCTGTGGATTGGAAGGACCACTTGGTGATGGAGTATGCAAAGGATCAGTTCGCTTATCAGCTAATGGACGGGCAAGTACAGGACAATAACTTCAAGATCGTTAACGACCTCCTCTATTATAAGGGCCGAATCTTTTTGGTTCCTCGATCGGCCATCGAGGCCAAAGTGTTGCAGGCATGTCATGACTCACCAATGGTAGGGCACCAAGGGATTGGTAAGACATACAAGCAGGTGAGGGAGAGGTTCTCATGGAAGGGCCTCAAGGAGGATGTAATGAGGCATGTCAAGGAGTGTACTACATGTCAGGAGAACAAGGATGAGCACACTCACCCGACAGGACTACTGCAACCCCTGCCCATTCCAGAGCACAAGTGGGAAAGCATATCCATGGATTTCATCACAGGGTTGCCAAAGGCGCAGGGGAAAGACTACATATTCGTAGTGGTGGACAAGTTGACGAAGTTTGCACACTTCTTTTCCATAGCTACAGACTTCAGTGCAGCACAGGTGGCCAAATTATTTTTCAGGGAGATCTTCAAATTGCACGGCCTACCCAAAACCATTGTCAGTGACAGGGATAGCAAATTCATGAGTACATTCTGGCAGGAGTTGTTCATACTAGTTGGTACGGCCTTGACCCCTAGTACCAGCTGTCATCCTCAAACAGATGGACAGACTGAAATAGTCAACAAATGGGTGGAAGGTTATCTCAGGAATTATGTGGCAGGGCAGCAAAAAGCGTGGGTCAGGTGGTTACACTTGGGGGAATACTACTACAACACCACCCATCACATGTCCATAGGCATGACACCATTCAGGGCATTATACAGCTATGATCCACTCTCCTTTGTGGAGATTGGTTTTGGTGACAACAGGGCTCCAATGGTACAGGATTGGGTGCAGCAGAGTCAGGACATCCTCAGAGAGTTGAAGGATCATTTACAGAAAGCACAAAACCAGCAGAAGATCCAAGCAGATAAATACAGAGTTGAGCATACCTTTGAGGTTGGTGACTTAGACTATCTAAGGCTCCAACCATACAGGCAGGCTTCTATAAAAAGAAGCGGAGCAGAGAACTTACAACCACGTTTCTTTGGACCCTACAGGATCAACAGGAAGGTAGGGGTTGTAGCTTATGAGCTGGAGCTTCCACAGGGCAGCAGGATATACAATGTCTTCCATGTGTCCTGCCTGAAGAAGGCCATCGACCAACACATCACACCCCTTGAGGTGCTGCCTCCCTTGGACGAAGAGGGGCAACAGGTTTTGATTCTGGAGGAGATAATGGAGGTTCGGGAAAAAAGGCTTAGGAAGAGAAGCATCAAAGAGTATCTGATCAAATGGAAGGATTTACCCATCGAGGATGCCATGTGGGAGAATGAACAGGTGGTACGTGAGACAAGTTTGGAATTGCTTGAGGACAAGCAAATTCTACCAAGGGAGACTGTAATGTCCCCCACCTCTTGAAGAAGAGGTTTGGGAAGACTTAGTGGTCTAGGCATCCCCACTAGACCATAGTCTCACAGTATGGGGAAAATTCAACCAAACTAATGCTATATTTTAAAGTTGACTTAGGAAAAAGGTAAAAAGAGAAAAAAGGTAACTCAATGAAGAATTAGAAGTTGGAGGTTGAGTTAGGAGTTGAACCTAGGGGTTAAACTAACTCAACTGGAAAACATAATAGAGGTATAAAAGAAAGGCTAGGGTGCACCTCTCATTTCATCTTGGATATTTGGTATTTCCCTGTTGATGCTCTTGAGCATACAGTTTTGAGGGTTTTGATATAACAAACCCTAGAGAATAACTCAGTGGTGAAAGATTCCACTCACCTTGTTCCAAGATTCGTCTCGGGGATGAAATACTCCACCCACACCATTCTACATCCATCATCCATTCAGGAAGATCAACAAGGTCATACCAGTTAGGGTTTTCCAGCAGGGGCGCACCATTTGTTGAAGAAGAGTTCAATCCAACCTATTGAAGAAGCTTTGGGAGATTTCAACATTAGGGTTTTGGAGGCTTCTTTGAGGAGTTATCAAGTCCCTATCATTGTCTATAGGTTGGGACGATTTTGGGAGAGAGAGGACGATTTGGTGATAAAATGATTTTCAGATCTAGGAGGCTATAACTCAGATCTGACCTTGAAACTTTTCTCAGGGGTTTGTGACTGCCCGATCTATCATCCTAGAGAGTTTCAGTGGATTCAGAGCCCTTATTCAGCTAGGCCGAATTATTGGCCATATTCAGGGTTTAAGGAGGGTCGTACCAGTTTGGGGTTTYTGCAGTTGGAGGAGGAGGCATCAGTGTTTTGGGCCCATACTTCACGAGGAGATTATCATTGCCCTAATCTATCACTTGGAGGAGTTTAGCAGCATTTGGGGGTCTTCATCTTCAGGAGGGCCGAACCCTTGATCTCCATAGTCTTCAGCAGGTCGTGCCAACAACTTGAGGGTTAGGATAAACCCTAGTTTTTGTATTGGAGCATTCATCTTCTATTGCAGCCTTTGGGAGGCTTACTTTGTATCTTCGGGAACATTTTGTATGCAACTCCTATTATTGTCTTGAAGCCATCTGAAGCTATTCCGGATCTGCTTTTCTATTGTATCAAGTGCTTGCTTTCTTATAATAAAGTTCAGATCTTGTTTGTGGTTCCTATCTTGTGTATTGTTGAAGATCTTCATATGTTGAAATGCTTCGTGTATAAATTGTAGATGAATAAATGAATAAACCCTAAGGACGAAATGTTCATGGTCAACTTGCATACACAACAATAAACAATCAAATCAGTGGTTAGTTAGTGTTTCCAAGCGAAAAACTGGGTTGGGAACATTACACCTTGTGGGAAGAAGGTGCTAAAGGCCTAGAGGGTAAAAGTAACTGGCAAAAGATAAAAGCCAAAAGAACAAAACCTTTAGATTCTTCGCCCAGGGATCCTCGAGAAAGCAATAAAAGGCTTCTTGACAAGAAAGAGAGGGACCCATAAAATAATAAAATCAAGACCTAGTTGGAGGATAGGGGGTCTCATCACGAGCCAACCTATTAGGTCCATGGGCATGCAGCGGTATGGCACTACCATTCAGCTGGTCAGCACGCCAGGGTAGTGGCTCTTGGTGGCATAGCCAAGAGAAAGAGGGTCTGATCACGAGCCAATCTTCTCATCTCCGTGAAATGCTTGTGGGTAACATTGTCACCATTGGTCACCACGCCAGGACAGTGTCCACTAACTAGTCTCTTGAAAGAAAAAGCAGTAAGATAAAATATAAAAGGAATTGAATGGGCTTGGAAACATTTGCATCCATGACAAGGTGCAGCTCACCCTCTTCAGAGGCACCCACAAGTAAGCCATCCATTCCCTTGTCATCACTGCACCCATTGCTCAGACATCCCTTACCACCTCATCCGCTTACATGGCCTGGATTTGTCTTCATCTGGAAACATCCCACGTTCAATGAGAATTAGAGCAATAGGACCTCCTAATGTCCCCTCCAAACCTGGCTTGTAGAATAGCATAACGTCTTTGAGCACTTGTCTGGGAAAGGGGGTTTTATGCACACGTTTAAATAACTTGATTATTAGATGCGATTGGCATTGCTATGATCTCTGTGACTTATGAGCCCATGGAGGGCATACTTGTTGTTGCTGCAGGGCCACTCCCGACGAACAGGTACACATGGGGAGATGGTTAGTTCGGACCTCCATAGGGCTAAAATCCCACCAGATGGATGCTGAGACCCCAGCCAAGGGCAGAGATAGATCAAAGGTTTGCACCAGAGAGAGAGGAGGACGTTCCACTAGACACAACCTGGCAGGCCTAGACCCGGGGGGGTCTTGCCCTTCTCTCTATGATGTAGGCCTTGGGAGGCCCATGACGTCACCTCTGTGACCCTTGACATCACCCAGCATTTTGGACACTTTGGAGGAAGTTGTGTGCCAAGTGGCACGTGTGGTTTGATCCAGAGGCCTTGGGAGGCCTAACATTTTGCTCCTGGAGGCCAACGTTGCACTAAAAATGACTAACGTCACCCTAAAGGGGCATGACGTCAGCTTTTCTGCTTGATTTAGGGTTTTAATTTGTCATTTAATGTAAAAACTAGATATTACATGTAACTGGCCATGTCGGCCTTTTTCACCTAATTCTGGTCATTGTAACTGTATAAATAAGGGATTTTCCCTTGTATTTTTTCATGATCTTTCACTCACACATGTGTGAGGTCTGAAATTTGTGCCCTAATTAGGGTTACTTGGCTGAAATTTGGTGTGCACTTCTTGAAGGAGGCTTATTTTGGACTATTTTGGCACTTTTCTTGGTGGAAGTGTTCAACTACATTATTTGCTAGATGATTCTTGGTGAATGTAAGTAACTTTTCTGCAATTCTTCTTCATTGAATGGTAATAGTTATGTTTATCTTGCATTTATACTAAGATTATGAAATTGCTAGCTTAAAAGTTAAAACCCTAGGAGGCTAAAGCACATGTTATTGTCCTTGCCTTAATAGCTTTCACCTACTAGATTTTGCTTGAAAACTGATTTTCTTGAATCTTTTGCTAAGGGCCTTGCCATTGCAACACCCTAGCACATTTTGTTGCATCTAAGCCGTCATCTTTTTCATCTTTGAGCTAAAGGAGGAGGAAAACTACTAGGGCCTAGGGTTACTTACTTCCTAGTAGCCATTTTCCCCCTAGGGTTTGGTGATTGAAGCCTTGGGTTACCAACACTTCAATTATTAACCCCTCTTGTCTTTAGTTCTCTTATTATCATTTGTTCCTTCAAGATTTGTTGCTGACTAAAAGACTCCTTTTTCCCTAAAAGCACTGATCTAAGCCTCGCTATTGAGTGATTGACAAAAACCACCATCAAAACCTTTTACCTTAAGCTCTCTACTAACTACTCCTAACCTTAGAATAGTCTAATATACTAACCTATTTGTTGTTGTTACTAAAGTAAGCTACAACCATCTATTGCAGCACTAAAAGCACCTAAAAGCAATTGAGAAAGTTGATAAATACACAGCCTTATTTGCTTATGACAAATGCTAGTATTTTGGTATTGATTAGTAATTATTCTTGGTCATTTTGAAGCCATTTTAAGGCACTTATTGTGAAGCTATTGTCTTATAAACATTTCTGCTACAAATTTATGTTTGCTTCACCATATATCAGCGAATGCTTTTATTGAAAAAGTCCATGGTTTTATGAAGTACTAATAGCAAGTTGTACTTGCGAAAGATATCTTTTCTTGTTGCTTTGTTCTGGGCAGGTACATCTTAATACTTCACTACTTCATTGGTTAAAACCCCGAGACTTTTGGATTAGTGTGACTTGTGAGAGGGGACATTTTCATAGACACCTTAACCTTTGCCTTCACAAACCTCGAGGTCACCGGGGACGTCTCCACTTGGCCATCAACCCTAAATAGAAAGAGGCATCCTATAGAGGTGACAGTGATAGGATAACCTCCCGTTACGCCAATTTTCCTTCCATTAACCTTTCCCTTGGATTAAAGTACAAATTGTGTGATAACATTCTGGCGCCGTTGTCAGGGAACACTGAGTCAATTCTCCTCAAAGACGACACTTTTCGGTAAGCCTTTCCTCAAAAGCCTTTTACTTTACAAAGTTTACCTAGCGACTGTGAAAAATCCAAGTCCTATCAGCTTGCCTTCTTGGTTTGTCTTTGACCAAAGAAAGGCTCTAAGTTTCAACTATAAGTTAATTATTTTCTGTTGTTTTATACCAGCCAACAGTCCAAAAGTATTTTGCAGATTTGTTACGGTTATGTTCTCGATTTTGGGTACTCTAGCATGTCGTTTTTGTCACTAGAAATTAGTACATGCATCTCAAAATAAACATAACACACCTAAACATCGTTTACTGCTAAATATGAACAGATCTAAGAAACTAAATCATGCATTTGTAGACACAGGTATTTTTGGTCAACATGACCCTGGATAAATAGACATAGGTATTTTTGGTCAACATGACCCTGAATAAAACCCCCCCGGGGAAAACCAGTTTGGAATATGTGTGTATATATGAGGAAAGCAGAAGAAGGGTTACAGTAAACACAATATATGAAAGAACCTCATACAATAGCAACTCCAACTGAGTTGATATACAAGCCCGAAATCAACAGATGCGCCCTAGAATGGTGCGCCCCTCATGCAAACTGCCAGAACCACTGAATCTGCTCCAACTGCCAACTGTGAGCTCAGATCTGGAAACCCCTCCACAGCAATGAAGCTCTAGTAGATGGCCTCTCTCTGAAATTGATCTCACTGCAATCTGATGGCTATATATCCCACCAAGTACGAATCAACCTCCACAGCTAATGTGCCCCTCTCAGAAGTAGAATAGCTCGAGTAAATAATCAAGGCAAGTAGCTCCAAGCCTCCATCAATGAAAGCAAGCGACCTCCCTCAAGCATCCTCACAAAACT
>ML776667.1:0-12285 GCA_009831015.1 Picea engelmannii
TTCAACACTTAGGCTCTCTGGCCTAATCAAATACATAAGTCTACCGACTTATACAAAACTTGGCTCACCAGCCTATAACACATATTTACAATCTCTTTCAGAGCATGGTTTACATCGGGGCTCGGCCTTGGGGACACTACACCTGGTGTCTTCCGAAGTGAGGAATCTTCATGACGTTCAGCAGGGTGGAATGCATGAGGTTCATCTTCCATGACTAGGGGATTATCTTTGAATTCTTCTCTGTAGTTTTGTTCAGGTACTTATGTGGGGTGCGCATGTTATAGACTTTGCGATCTCCAAGGTTGAAGTCGCTAAACTTCAACGCTACAATGTTATCTTGTTCTACTCGAACTGCGCGTATCCCCTTCGAGAGGTACGCCATAACCAAGGTGTATTCAAAATCAGAGGTGGTATGTAGATGGGTACTATGGTCGAGATCAATTTGGGATTCGCTAGATCATCCTTGTGCTTGGTTCGCTTTTCATCTGATGATCGGGATGGTACAGATCCACGAGCAGTCAACGAAGAGGTTGGTAGTCCTCTCATCGATGATGCTTGTACACTTGTAGACATCGACATGACCCTTTCAGTCATGAGGTCGATCAGAACTTCTTCAACAACTTTCTCTGTAGTGCTCAACTCCTACGACATACACACTCAGGGTTAACAATATCGGGTTTGGGGAGTAACTGAGATACTACAATAGAATAGACAACAAGAGTCTGATGATCACTGTATAAAATCAACTTAGTCTGCGGGCTCAAACTCTCGATTGGAAAAAGTGTTCTCGGTGCATGGAACGATGGGATAAATAGGTAACTCAACAACGGGTATGAAGCCTTCATTAACTCTGTTCTGTCCATTATGGTGCGGTCCCAACGGTCGGATGGTGAGTTATCTGTCCATAAATGTCTTTCTACCCATTCAGAGAATTGGTCTAATGGTTATAATGTCCCCAACGGCTATATTGCTTCGCCATGGCAAAGTTCCATGTGTCATTGTTCTGATATCCTGACGAAGATCGAATTTTGCAAATTTTCCTTCTGCGAGGTTCCCTCTGGAACCTTCTGCAACTTGTCAATCTTAGCTCTCTTCTTAATTGGATTTCTAGACCTCTTCCCAGTGAGCTTTGTATCGGTATGCCTTTTTCCTTTCTGATTCTTATCTGCTTTTGACATAGGTACTTCACACTATTGAGATTATTTCCTAAGATTTGAGGGTGATCCTTCTTCTTTATCCAGAATAGGTACTTCAATATTATGTGGGTCTTATAGTGTTCTTGCAACTTCGACATCCGGGTCTCTGGTGTTAAATAGATTTGGTCTGTTCTTTTGTTCTTCAATCAAGTGTGCAATCCTTCTAGTCATGAATTCTTTTAACTTTTGCTTCTTCTGTTCTAAAGCTTCTTCTTCTTCTTGCCTTCTGACCTAATCTCTTTCAATCCAAGGTTTTCCTAGTAGCATGGTAAATGGGGCACTATTCTCAATAAATTTAATAATCTCAAAATCTTCCTCTGTCGAAGTTCCATTGGCATTCATAGGTATCCAGGTGATCTTTCCACATAGGTTTATCAGCTTTCCTTTGAATAGTCCTATTCCTCCTAATGAAGGAATCATAGCAGGCCTCCTTATAGCTTCCTAAGTTTTCCCTGTCATGATATTCACCTGTGTTTCCTCATCCAGAACACAGTCAATGTCGAAGTCTCCTATTCTTGCTTCAATGCATTCTTTTTCTTTGAAGATTTCTGATAATCGGACATGTCAGTGGTCATTCAGGGTTTCTTTCATCTGTAGCAATACTTTTTCTGATTCTTTCTGGGATTCTACCATAATCTTAGTTTATGGATCTTCCTTAGGGTTTTCTTGTCTCATGTTCATTTATTCAAGCTTAGCAATCATTTTATGGAAATCCAATACTTCATGGTCCATATATTTGCAACAAAGACAACTAGGTCTTCTCCTAGGGAATTCCTTAGCAAGATGTCTCGATTTTCTACAACTGTTACAGAGGGTTAATCCTCTCTTTATTTTAAATGATCCCCAACCTTTCTTGTACTGTGTGCTAGAATCATGGTAGCTAACCTGCAAACATTTCTTTTCATGATCCTGCATACACTTATTAGTCCAAACATTCCTTCTATGCATAGGTATAACACATTTTTCACTATTCTTATTAGATCTACTCATATCAAACCTTCTTTCATCTATTAATACCCTAGTTTTCAAGATAGGATCAAATCTATCAAACATACCTAGATCCATACTATTGAAACAAAAATTTCCACTTATCTTACTTCTACAGAGCACAAATCTTTCAGATCTAGAACTTTTCAATATTCTTACCTTTAACAGAGCACAGAGCTTTCATATCTTACCTCTTTTAATAAAAAAATCTCACTTTAACCTTTCTCGGAGAACATATCTTTCAGATCTTACCTCTTTTCTTCAGATCAGACTTCTTTTTCTTAGCACAGAGCTTGTCAAACTAAGTAGATTAATGCGCACTAGAGAAACAAATCTATGCACAGAGCTTTCAAAATTTCAGGTCAGAACTTTGCACAAAGCTTCTTCTTCCTTAGTTCCCAGCAATCATAGTTTCAGATCCCAACAATGGAACCATTTGTTGGCACAGGGACAGACCTAGGATTCAATGCTACAACAACACACCAAAAAAACCATAACTACTGGCCCTTTCGAAAACACCTGCAAAGTAGATGAAGTCTCACCCAAGGTAGAGGTAGGGGTGGTTGCAAGACTCAGGTGTCTACAACCTTAATTGGGACATAGATCCGTGATTATAATACTTGATAGAGCACTCAACACCATTAGTTCATCATTATTTAACCAATATCTACTTCGCAGATAAAACAAAGCATCGGAACATTCACCCAGATCTAATGTATTTAAACACTTAGCATAAATAAATGGATCATATCTAGAAGATTCAAGCACTAAGCACATTCACCTATGGCATATCTATCATCCTGATTCGTTATAATCACAAAGAATAAACAGATCTATATATCTATATCAAAGCACTTAGCAAGTAAAGACATAAACACATCAAAACATCTCACAAAGCAGAATAACACAGTATTTACATGGTTCACCCCCACCCTGGGGCTTCGTCCACCAACTATTTTTCTTTATTAGCTTCAATCAATCATCTACATGCACAGAGCCACAAAAACCCTACTCCACATAGGATAGGAGATCTGCGCGTACCTCGCTAGATCCTCCTTCCCCAAGATAGGTCTGGCACAAAGCCTTTCACAGTCTGTTACAACCACTTGCACTTAGCTCGACAAGTTTCTCACAATATGCATATAGAATCTACAAACTATACTTGCACTTAGCACTTAGCTTATCGGTCTGGATACTTATGTCACCTAACTACTTATTTTTAATTTACAAAATAGGCCTAAACATGGGTAAACCCATGGGCCAACATCCCATACCCGTTACATAATCCCAAATCCCAAAAAGGACCCAAAAAGAGCCCGAGATTCTGTGATATTTGCTTTGTCTTGCGCTCCATCTTCAACAGGCTGTCGCAGTCCCAAAATAGGTCAAACATTTCATTTTTTTTTAAATTATATGTAAATAAAAAACACTTATAATTAAATGAAATCATGAAAATGTTCATTTAAATTGCATAATACTAATTAACTAAATTTAAAAAAAAATAAAAAATTACACTTGACCATCAATGGAGGACGACAAGTGAATAAGCATATGGATTTTTAATCACTTGACGGAGAGATGGACCCTAGCAATTTTTAAACACTTGAAGGAGAGATGGAAGTGTGTTTGGACCCTGGCGAAGAGAGGTTGGACCCTGGTTCTCCAATTAGAGAAGAGAGGCTGGACCCTGGTTCTCCATTTGGCTTAGACTTTGCGTCTATGTGCCTCTTAAGGAGATTTTTAGTGCATGTTGCAGCAGACAAAAAAAACACAGAATAAGCCAAAATCTCAGCCAACCCAACTACTACATGCAACAACAGTCTTAGAATGACAAAGAAAGGTTCCATAGCTATGAACTTTTATGTAAGTTTAGAATATTGCAGTATGTTTGGACTAACTAAATTAAAAAAGGAGATAAAAAATTCACATAATTATTCAATCCCCAACTTTCATATTTATTGTTATAGAACGTTGAAATGCGAAATGCTAATATGTGAAATGCTAATTGTCAAAGATTAATCATTTCACCGCCTGGATAACGGTGAATTGAAGCCGTTTTGAATTCTCTCTATGGAATTTATGAAAACATTTTCGAATTGAATATGTTATTCTTGCATGCTCTGTGTTCATGATTTCCTGTTATTGAGTTTGTAAACTCGCTTTATTCCTTTGATAAAATTCATTTTTGAGCAAGCACAATAATTTTTTTTAGTTTTACCGCTTGCAAACCCGATTCTATATCTATTCCAAGTTTATTTGTTGGAGTGTGTATGATCTAGAAAATCATTTTAAATAAAAGTTTGTTATTTTAGCATTCAAAGTTTACTTATTAAAAGTGCGTGGAGTTCTTTAGTCTCAAAACCCCGAACCCGAAGTAGTGGGGCCTAAAGTCTGTACGTATTTCACAATTCAACATTTCTTGTTTTGTTTTGCTTTTGGATCGGGTGTTGGAAAACCCTGAACCCCGAACTCCGATCTGCCTAAGCCCACAACTTGATTGGATTTCGCGATTTGGAAAATTCTTTGGGTATTTTGTTTTGGTGTCCAACGTCTGTAAACACCGAAATCCCAAATTAGGATCTGCCTCCGTTTTTCACATTTGGTATCAGAGCATTCTTATTTCATCCTGCAAACACTTAATTGATTGTAGATTGTTCCTGTTGGTGTGCAATTTTACTGAGTTAGAGTTCATTTGATTTCCTTCAATTTTTATAAATGGCTGCATCTAGTAGAAGTGCTTCTCAGATTCAGGTTCCTATCCTAAGCGAGAAGTCATATGATTCCCGATACATTTGTATGAGGACGATTTTGTGTTCTCAGTATTTTTGGACTTATGTTATTGATGGTTATGTTGAGCAAGATGATGTTGCAGCAAAATTGGCTCTGTCTAATGTTGACCGTGTTTCGCTAAAAGAAAACAGGAAAAATGATAACAAGGCTCTTGGATTAATCAATCAAGGATTAAATTAATCCATTTTTATGAATATTGCTAGTGCTACATATTCCAAGATGACTTGGGACATTCTTGAAACTTGTTATCAAGGTGTGTCCAAGGTGAAGAAAGTCAAATTGCAGAACTTAAGAAGGGACTTCGAAAATCTAAACATGAAGGATAATGAAAGTGTTTATACTTTCATGACTCATGTGATGAGTGTTGTGAACCAACTCAGGCAGTATGGAGATGATGTTGAGAATAAAAGAGTTATTGAGAAAGTACTGAGAAGTTTGCTCAAGAATTTTGAACCTGTTGTGGTACCCATAGAGGAATTTAAGGATTTAAGTCTAATGCAAATTGATGAGTTAACTGGTTCTCTTGTTGCTCATGAATCTAGGCTATCTAGATATGAAGAAGGATCATTGGAGCATGCCTTCAAATAACAACTACATATTACCAGAGGCAGAGGCAGAGGAAGGTTTTATACTCATGGAAGAGGAGGTCAATTTTCTGGTCGAAGGGACAACGGAACTGAATCAAAGTCTGAGGAGAAGTTCTAGAAGAATCTTCCTAATTTAAGAGGGAGAAACAAACCTTGGAAGCAAGAAAATCAGAGGTATGATAAAACTAAAGTACAATGTTATTATTGTAAAAAGTTTGGGCATTTTGCTAACAAATGTTGGAAGAAGCAGGCAGATGCTGGAAAGCAGTCTGCACATATTACAAATGAGTCTGAGGATCATCAAAATCCTATGTTTTTGACCTGTAATGTCACTCAGGAAAGTGCTAGTGATATTTGGTTTTTGGATAGTGGTTGCAGTAACCACGTGACTAGTAATAATGATTTATTTCCTTCTATTAATACTAGTATTCAGTCTGAAGTAAAACTGGGGAATGAATGTAAGGTTACAGTTAATGGTAAAGGTGTAGTTCCAGTCTACAATAAGGATAATCAGAAAAGAAATATTGATGATGTTTATTTTGTGCATGGTCTAAAATGAAAAATTATTAGCGTTGGACAACTGATGGAGAAAAAATACAGAGTGTTCTTCAAGAACAAGGTATGTACAATCTATGATTAATTTCCCAGAAAACAGTTGATTGCAAGAATAGAGATGACCAAGAATAGGATGTTTACACTTGTTATGAGAAATGATTTGAGTGGTTCTTTGAATGTTTATAAAGTTGGAAGTTCATATGAATCTTGGTTATAGCATTTGAGATATGGTCATTTACATTTTGGTGGCTTAGATCTGTTACAGAAGAAGCAGATGGTAAAGGGGTTGCCCTGTATTCAGCAACCTACAAGCTCTTGTGAGAGTTGTATACTTTGGAAGCATCACATAGAGAAATTTGTTTCAGGTGTTTCCTACAGAGAAAAAGCTCCATTGGAAATTGTCCACACAGATTTATGTGTACCTATGCAACCACCTTCTTTAACTGGCTGTGTTTATTTTATGACTTTCATTGATGATTTAAGTAGGAAGAAATATGTAATCAGTAGAGATGTTCAATTTAAATAAGATGAAGCCTGGGATGGAAGTATTGACAAGTCAATTTCAGAGGGAGCTATGTTACCCCGTGAAGATGATGATGGAGTTGAGCAGGCTGAAGAAGATGGACAGATGGTTCCACATGCACATACGCCTACAACAAGAATTCCAACAAGGCAAGCACCATATATCATCCCATCTCAATTTAGAATGCCCAGAACTCATGAGCGTGGTGAGCCATCTGGACATGGTGGACATCAATCACATTCACAGGTAAGTAGTGAATCAAATCCCACTTTAGCTTCATTAAGAAATAGATTTAAAGGACAAAAGACTAGAAGATTAAGATAATTGTGTGATCAGAATGAAGAAGTAGATCATATTTCAAATTTTTCATTAATGGCATGTGATCCTGTAAGTTTTGATGAAGCTACTAAAGAGGATGTCTGAATAAAAGAAATGGATGAGGAGATTGATTCCATTGAAAGAAATAACACTTGGGATCTTGTAGATTTACCTGAAGGTAAGAACAATATTGGTGTTAAGTGGGTTTATAAGACTAATTTGAATGCAGATGGTGAAGTTGAAAAGTACAAGGCAAGACTTGTAGCTCAGGGGTTTAGTCAGCAACCGGGCATTGATTACAATGAAACCTTTTCTCCTATGGAAAGGATTGACACAATAAGGATGGTCTTAGCTATTGCAGCTCAGAATAGATGGATCATGCATCAGATGGACGTTAAGTCTGCATTCTTAAATGGATATTGGGAAGAAGAGGTTTATGTTAGACAACCTCCRGGTTATTAGATTGATAAGCATAGAGATAAAGTTTGCAAGTTAAGGAAAGTTTTATATGGATTGAAGCAGGCATCCAGAGTTTGGTATAGCAAGATTGATGAATACCTGATCAGTGTTGGATTCAACAGAAGTCCAAGTGAACCAACTCTGTATACAAAGGTAAACCAGAAAGGTAAAATTTTGATTGTTTGTTTGTATGTTGATGACCTGATTTTTACTCGAGATCTATCTGTAGATGATTTTAAGGATGCCATGAAAATAGAGTTTGAGATGACTAATTTAGGATTGATGAAGTATTTTCTTGGAATTGAAGTGGATCAATCTGATGATGGAATTTTCATTTGTTAAACTAACTATGCAAATGAAATGCTAAAAAGGTTTAGAATGTTGAATTGTAAACCAGTTGTAACACCTATGGCAACTGATATTAAATTGAGCAAGTATAATGAAGGATCATATGTTGATCCAACTCTGTATATTATATTATGTTTGTTGTAGGTTTGATTTCTAGGATCATGGAGACTCCGAAGAGTACTCATTGAAAAGAAGGAAAGAGGATCCTGATATATGTTGCTAGAACAACTGACTTTGGTATTCGATACACATCAAAATTGAACTTTGAGCTGATCAGATATACTGATAGTGATTTTGCATGTTCCATTGATGACAGGAAAAACACATCTGGGTATGTGTTCAGTCTCGGATCTGGAGTGGTGGCATGGGCATCAAAGAAACAACTCATTGTGACTCTATATTCTACTAAGGCACAGTATGTTGCAACAGTTGCGGCTGCATGTCAAACTGTGTGGATGAGAAGAGTCTTGAATGAATTGTTGCATGACCAGAATGATGCAACCCAAATTCTCTGTGACAATAAATCTGCTATTGCATTGTCAAAGAATCATGTTTTTCACAAACAGAGTAAGCACATTGATACGAAGTATCATTTCATTCGTGAGCTGGTAAATGGTAAAGAAATTTATGTTCAGTTCTACAGGTTTGAAGAACAATTTGCAGACATATTTACGAAGTCTTTGGGAAGTGAACTGTTTAAGATTCATAGAAATAATATTGGGGTCTGTAAGCTGTAATGCATTGTTTACAACAATTTTGTTTTACTTGTTTTAGTTTGTTTGGCTCCGAAATGATTAAGAGGGAGTATGTCAGAGATTAATCATTTCACTGCTTGGATAACAGTGAATCGGTGACCATCTTGACCTTTCAAAACTCGAGGGCCAACCATCTATTACTAATTTGTCTTACATTTCTTAAACGGTGGCGGCCTCAACCATTCAAGCAACCAGAGTCTAACCGCCTTAACCTTTGAAGACAATGAAATTCTCTCACCACCTTCATTAAATTTTATCGTTTCTAAAATCGTAGGGGCAATTGGTGTTAGCATAAATAAATGAAGAACGGATTGTAAATGTATGGTGATATGAGGAATCACATTTTTGAATTGAAACCGTTTTGAATTCTCTCTATGGAATTTCTGAAAAAAATAGAATTCAATATGTTATTCTTGGGTGCTCTGTGTTTATGATATCCTATTATGATTTGCTTTATTCTTTTGATGAAATTCGTTTTTGAGCAAATGCCTTAATTTTTTTAGTTTTACCGATTGCGAACCCAGTTCTATATCTATTCCAAGTTTATTGGTTGGAGTGTGTATGATCTGAAAAATCATTTTAAATAAAAGTTTGTTATTTTGGCATTCGAAGTTTACTTATTAAAAGTGTGTGGAGTTCTTTAATCTCAAAACCCCGAACCGCCCAAATTCTGTACTTATTTCGCAATTCAGCGTTTCTTGTTTTGTTTTGAACCCGAAGTAGTGGGGCCCAAATTCTGTACGTATTTCGCAATTCAGCGTTTCTTGTTTCGTTTTGCTTTTGTATCGGGTGTTGGCAAACCCCGAACCCTGAACTTTGATCTGCCTGGGCCCACGGCTTGATTGGATTTCTCAATTAGGCAAATTCTTTGGGTATTTTGTTTTGGTGTACAGCGTTTGTAAACGTCTAAATCCGAAATTAGGATCTGCCTCCGTTTTTCACACTAATATCGTTTTTCTATCATAAGATATTCAACATGATGAAATTCCAACCAGAAAACTCTATAGGCCGTTGTGGAGGGATTGTGATATTGTAACATAAAAATTAACGAAAGAGAAATCAAATAGATGCACTGTAGCTTTCAAGGGGGTGGTGGCGATTTTATAAGTAGCAGCACACTTACACAAAAACGGAAGACAACCAGAAGTCTCTACAAATTTGTGAGTATATAGTTGATGCATAGAACTTCCTTTTGTTTGTATCAGTTCAGACAGCCCAAATTGCACACTCAAATCGAACTTGGGTCACTTCATCGACTTCAACTAACAGAAAAAGGACATCCTGGTACTTCAACGCCAGATTCTGGAAGAACCCTGCCATGTATTTGGAGGGCACGCACCAGTCTGCAGTAAAATGCACTACAGCCTGCAATGCCCCAAAATCTTTATATAAAAAATAAAACGAAAAATTTAACAGAAAGAAGAAACCGATGTCTTTGCCAGCGTATCCATAAAGAATATATAGAAAAAAGATATACAGAATTCTGGAAGCTGTGATTTGTTGATGGGCATCCATGACTTGGAAAGTGCTCGCTTGATGATTTTATTTGAAGTTGATATGGAGAATTTGTAGCAGTACTAAGGGTTCTCGGCAGAGAAGAGAAAAGTGTGAACTTGGGTCAATGAGTGTGACGCATGAGAGCCAAGTGGTGATGATAATGATGACTTGGGCAACTCCAACTATTTTTGTTTGGGAAGTGATACACTCAAAAATGTTATCAGGTTCGTGCCGCACGAGATGAACTTGACCAACCATCACCAACTGCCATCCTTCCTTCTCCATCAATGAGTTCTGGTAAGACCATCGAGGTCTCTTCTTTTCCATCTATTTCTTTGCCATCTTCCATTCTTGTTTGTAAGTCTGCTAAAATTCATTGCTAATGGTACAATTCCTATTGATCCTTTTGTGTCTTATAGGTCCTTCTCATTTGAGCATAAGTATTTTATGGAATCTGTTTGATATGCTAATGAACCTTAGCCTTTTCAGAATGCCATGTCTCACTAAGCAAGCTATGCAATATGAGATTGATGCTCTTAGAAGAACTCACATATGGAATATGGTGCAGTGCCTCTTCCTCCAGGAAAGAACCTGGCTGCAAATGGATCTACCAAAAAGGTCCAATTTGATTCAGTTCGATGGGTTAAGAAAGCCTTTCACCAAACACTCTTTACTCACTTCAGCTGGTATCTAGTCACTAAGCCAGCCAACACCGAAACCGACACTAAGTAAGCATCGAGCCCGACACCAAGACAACAAGTAAGCAACCAAACATACACTCCACACCGAGCTAAGAAAATCATCTCACCCCAACCCAACAAGCCCAACTCACAACAGAGAACACCACCTGCAGTACATATATAAAGCACCTGGGCACTTTGTAATATGGAATGATTTATTACCTAAGATAACTGCTTCCGGAGCTACCTCTGTCATTGGTGGTTATGGGTCATCTCCTATAACTGGATCAGTATCGACATCTCGATCTCGAACTATAGGATCTTAACCTGCCCGCTGGAATATAGTGCGTATACCTATAGAGAGACTCGTTTCGTTCTGTGCATGCTCCTCCTACCTTTGCCCTGCTTCTAGGTCAATTGCATTTTGGGGACGAGGTAGTAGCTATCTAAAGATCGAACTGAGATGAGTGACGCATGGAGACCATCTGGAGCAGCCACACATGCATGTAAACATGTTAACTAAGTGGAATCACCGCTGCTACTTGCTCGAAAACCTAAAAAAAAAATTAATAAAACAAATATAAAGTTTTAGTTGTGTGAATAGGCAGGCCATTTATGATTATGTCAAAACTTTTTTAATCTCAAGAAGGCTACTAGTGACTAAGAATAAGAGCTGAAGTTGATTAATCCAATTAGCTAGTTTTGGTTTTTGACACCTCCTCCAAGCTTTATCTGATAAGATCTCACCTGCTTTGGCTACCCTGCAAAGTCGCAAATATTTTCAAAACATTGAATTAACACACAACAAAACAGTCTGGATATACAAGACATGGGAACATGAATTATTTTGAAACAGATATACAAGACATGGGAGCATGAATTTAGGTGAAACAGACCTCTGCAACGATATTGTTGGAGCTGTTGAGAAAGGTGAAGGATCGCTTGGCATAACATCCTTTGATACGGTAGTTAGAGTGTTGCTTCTGCTTGCTTTGAGGGGAAACACCCACGTACACCTTTCCTAAATTATGTTTGGAAATCCATAGAGAAGGCGCCCTTCTCACGACAAACAATGGTTTTTGTGCGTCCCGGAATTCTCCCAAGAAACTTTGCCATTCATTATGCAGACTCAGTCTCTGTTTCATATACAATTCTACAATGCATGGACCTTTCGATTTAACTATTCTTCGTTAGAGGAAGGGAAAAGAATGGAAAAACATTAAATATGTATGATATACCGCGAGACATTGTTGATAAATTGTGAAGGACAGAGAAATGCAGAGAGAAAAGAATAGTATATTCAAATGTATGAAGAAGTACTAAACAGAACTAAAGAGATTCAGAAGTTATCCTAACAATAGGAAATAACTGAGCTTATATATGCTCAAAGCAAGACAGAAATAGAAAGTACAACTGTCTAGTACAGCTGACAGTGTACGGTTATACTTTTGAGGGTACAATATATTTAACACTCCCTCTTAGACTCAACAGTTACAATCAGCAACACTGACTATGCCTAAGTGCTGTCTCTGGAAGTCAAAAACTGACTTTCCTAGTGGCTTGGTGAAAATATCAGCAAGCTGATCTCTA
>ML776667.1:23602-43685 GCA_009831015.1 Picea engelmannii
TTTTATATAGTTTTTATAAAATTTTGGCGATTTTTAAGGTAAAATAATTTTATCCTATAGAATTTGGGCGAATCATTTTTAAAATAGCGAATCTCGTTTTTGGAAAAACCATGGAAAATTAGCCCATGAGCGAAATTTAGCCCATAAAATCATCCCTGATTATTGACCCCTGATCGAGAGATTCCGCCGAGTGTTCGACTTCAACTCATTAATTCACATTCGTTGGATTGTACTAGTGTACCTTGGGAGTCATTGACAGTAATGGTGACTTCCCTCGCACTTGTTAACGGTATACACTAATGACCAGTAATCAAGTGGTTTCTACCATGTTCGACTTTAGCACATGTATTCACATGGTTAGATTCGTACTATAGAGTGGTGGAGATGAAGACCCTTGATATTTTCTGATAGATCCAGGTTGCGTTGGAGTATATTCAATGTACTGTTGCATAGATCCACATTGTATGTCTGGTGGCTATGTTCAAATTTGAGTCTTTAACACATACATCCATAGTGTATTTTTGGTGGCTATGTTCAGATTTGAGTCATATTGGCATGGATCCACAGTGTATGTTTGGTTTCCATGACTTGTCTTACTTGACATGGATCTTCGCATGTCGACATTTATGCTTTGAGTCATTTGTATTCTGAGTATGGGAATGCCTACCTCAGTGATGATATATTATTGTACTGTATTTCCTTGTTTGTTGGCAGGTTTTTGACCGACTGTTCCTTGTTTCCTACACACACTCGACAAAGTATTTCATCTATCACTCTGTTCTAACGTCATACTTTGGGGGGCTCTCTGTTACACATTATTTTTGTCATCCCTATGACCATTAATGATGTAAACCTACCTGTTTCCTTTAGAGGGGTCAGTGGCTTGATTTCCTGAAGAGAGAAGGGAGAAGAACTTTTCCAGAGAAAAGAAGTTGCATTTTCCCTTGTAAAAACCCTGTTAAAAAGGAAGTTCGAAGGTATCTATATAGGCAGGGTGAGAGAATGCCTAATTCTCGCAGGTTTCACCATAGCTGGGTTGCGAGAGGTTCACAATTTTCTCTATAGGTAGGGTGCGAGAATGCTTACACGTGGGAAAAATGATCGTTTTCTTGAATCTTCTAGAAGGAGAAACCTCTATGGTGAGGTGGCATCCGAATGGTTTGGATCTTACTCGCTTTCATGATTTAGTAGGATCATCCTAACCTCCTCACCTTATCCTCTTCAACTTATAAAAGAAGAGGATCTCTCATGGAGAAGGGGTTCTTGAGCTTTGTTAGCTTTTTGGCTTGGGATTGTTAGCTTGGTTAGAGTGGCTTTGAGATTTGCTTTGTCGAGATAGATTGTGAGTAGCTATCAGATTCATAGTCTCAGAATCCTTGGAGCAAGAAGTATGTGGGGAATGAAGGACAGTTGGAAGGGACCTTATGACATCAAGGCCATGGTTGTAATCTCTCTTTCACATTTAATATGATACAATAATATCATTCTTTCCTATAAATCTTGTTGTGTTTTATTGTATGATTCCTTGATCACATACATAGGTTTATATTGAGTTTATTCTATTGCTATCACTTTGGTTGGTTGTGTTCTTTTGCAGGTTCATCGTTGTATGAGCGTTGGAATGGAGATAGGATGGCGATGGCGAAAGGAAGTGACATTTAAAAGGTATGTCATCTATCTCTCTTTAGTTAGTAAATTCAATATTTAAAACTTAAGGAAAGTGTCATGTTTTGGTGTGTTTTGTTCTAGATCTAGGTGGATCTAGGGAGATCAGTTAGTGTCCACACCTACCAATTAGTCTGATAACAACGCCTTCTCACTAAAAGGCTTTTGGACCCACAAAATCTTATGATTATCTATCTGAGATTCAATACTCTTCTGCTTCCCAAGTTCTATCAATTGATTCTACTTGAAAAGTCTTTTTGACAATCACCCGAATACCTTGACATGCCTTGCACTGCAACTGGCTATGTCCCTCAACCACTGTTCTCTGGCTACTACTGACCCACTATTATCTTTGTGCTTGGAAGAATTCCAACCTTCCCACTGAGAAACAATTCCCTCTTGTGAACTCTTTGGCATCAAAACAATTCGCTCTACAATGGCTGCCAAAAACTTTCTTGCGACATCTTGTCACAAACTAAGAAAACCGTCAATCTTGAAAACAAATTTATACAAGACTGAAAATGATGCCAACAAAGTCTTTTTTATCTTCAAGAAAACGGTCACATCTTGTACTTCATCAAATCACATGGTGTTTTCCTACATCTTGGTGTACTCAAAATCAACTTACAAGCCAACAAACACCATCGACTAAACATAAGTCGAAAAACATGATCGACAGAGCATAGTCGTCAAGACAACATCGACACAAGTTGAGACTCATTTACAATATATCTACCTTCACAAACTGACAAGTCGACATTCATGATACACAATCATGTTACAATCATGAATCATTCATGATGAACTATCACCAGGTTCAATGGTTACACATACACAACAACACATGCATGTGCATGACTCTTCAACTCTCCTTCTAGTACAAACATAGGTACATAAATCCAAAACATGTGGGTACATAAGAGCTGAATATGAAAAATATATATGGCTGTAACAAGTGAACATCATACCCATCTTTTACATCCTCCTGGCGAATTTGTGCAACAAACAAGAATGCCTTCAAACGAATTGCATTCACATGCAACTTGCATCATACAAATTGTAATAAATCGTTGCAACTTGTCATACTCTCCATAAATTCATACATAAAGCTGAAATGTGCATCTACAATAGAAAAATGCAAGCCTTACTTGCTCAAGAAATCTAACTATTTCTTACCAAGCCAACTCAATGGTGACTTTTTCTGCTGAAAATCATCTTCTTGTGAATCATCTTGACTCACATCGATGATGGAATCTCCTCTTCCATTCTTTCCAATCTCTTTATCCATCTGCTTCTTGTGTTGTGGATGAGTGGTTGGATGTAATGTCCAACATTGGTCAATGAGATGACCCCTCTTATGACAATGAGTGCAAATCTTTTTCATCCTCTTTTCAAGTTGTCTTTGCTTATAAAGTTTCCTGAAAGTGGTCAATCTTTTCCAACATTTTGAAACATGATGGTTATATAAACCACAATATGTACATGGATTTTTTCTTCCATTTTTACATACAAATTTATCATGTTTAACATAATCAAAAGAAACTGAATGATAAGAAGAATTATACCTTGAACATTCGCCTTTATCGCCTCTTTGAGGAGGTGAATTTGAAGAGTTACAAGCTCTCCTTTGAAGACCAACAACAATGTTCTTGTCCTCATGGCTGTCACAACTCTCTTGTTTCATACATTTTCATTCATCTTGAACACAAGCTTTGCATGCTTGAGGGATTTAACTTGAAACAAAAGTTCTTGAACTTTCACCTTTATATCCTTCTTGAGGAGGTGAACTTGAAACAAAATTTGTTCTTGGAACTTTTTCCCTTGTCTCCTCAACTTTGGAATTTGCTCCATCTCTTTGTTCATATCCAAGACCACAATACTTGGGTCTCTCTTCAACAACAATAGGCTCAACAATTCCTTGTGCATGCTTTCCTAACCCTTTACCTTCATAGCCCATTTTTAACAATAACTTGGACCCTATTTCTCTTGTGTGGTTTTCAAAAACACCAAAGCATTCATCTTGAGAGTAATTTGAAGATAAAATAACATTACATACCTCATGTTCATGCATGTACTTGGTAAGGGTTTCCTTTGCCTCATGGAGTTGAATCTCCATCTCATACAACTTTTCAAGAAGTTGGTCTTTCTCCTTCTTTATGGCCATCAATTCCTCTTCAAGAGAAATCCTCTCTTCTTTATCTTCCCACAACTCTTGTACCATATCTCTCATGGTTACAAACTCCTTCAACATATATTTTTCAAAGAAATTGGATAATGAATATGTATGAGAACTATCAATGTTTTAAGCTTCTTCCATCCTTGCAAGATATCAAACTTCAACACAAAACTTGCACAATAATACCAACAACTAAATCTCTAGCTATCAATGGCAATCACATGAGAAAAAACTATGCTCTGATACCACCTGATCTGAAAATAGTGGGCTGACTTGTTATGCTATGAAAGCACCCTCTACTTCATTAAAATAAAACTTTACAGGACCTTGCTGAATGTGTTAAAATATGCAATATAGATTATGTGCCAAGTTTATGCATCTTCTTTTAAATGTTCATGTGTGAGGAAATTTTCTTTTAAAATGGTTAAATATGTGTTTTAAATAAATACACAGAAAACGTAACTTGCAGCAAATAAACCATCAAACTCACAACAATAACAAGATGATAAAGGAGTTCACCCCTCTCTGGGCTACATCTCCTTCAGCCTCCTTCAATGGACTTGGCTCTTTGGGATTAATTTGTCAAAGATTATTTTACAAGTTTCTGTTCAACTCCAATGGATTATCTGATTGTACCATTGGGTTAAGAATACATAAAAACCCCAAAAATGACTAATAGAACTCTAAAAACGGCTCATGGCTCATCCAGACATGACCTCTTTTACATGTGGCCTTAAGCTTCCTTGAGCTTCCTTGTGGAAAAAACACCTGTAAAAGTCCTCAAATGGATCTGAACCCTATACCAATGTGTCCAAAGAATAATAATTAACCAAAAATGTCTATTCCGTCACATAAAACAGACCTATACTCATATGAGCATGACCTCAATCAATGAGGACTTCAAGCTCCCTGGAGCTCTCTGAAACTTCAATGGTGAAAAACCTACAAAAGAATTCTTCAAATGGCTTTGAAAATAGTGCCAATGGATTCATAATGTTCAAAAACCCCTAGCTGGGATTTTTTGGCACCTCATTTGGACAAAAGATGAAGAAGTTAGGCCTCCTACCATTTCCCTCGTTCAAGCTTGTTGTCTCTGGTTCGCCAAAACACACCTTTGTGTGCCCAACCTAGAACATGCTCTCAATCTTGTGCTAAAAGCTAGCACCGAGAAAAACCGCAAAATGGACAAAACTATCAAATGGTTAGGGCGCGCCTAGCCCCTAACCGCCTAGGCCGTGGTCATAAGGGTCACCATGTGACCACACACTCAAACAAAAAGGGCCAAGATTTTTAAACCAATGAAAATGCGCCAAGTGTCGGACGAATGGTTGGTTGTAACCATTTTAAAAAAAAATAAATGTTTGAAAATCCAAATCCCGTGGAAATCCCGAATCCATTTAACAAATGTGCATGGGTGGTCTCATTGAGTTTGCATGTGACTAGGGTCCGGGGCTTAGCCCCGGCCTGGCCCACGCCCAAACCATAAAACAATTCAACTTAAATATAAATGAATGCATATAGTGTTAAGAAACACTATGGTGGTGCGTTGGCAGGGAAAACTTTGCAAAGGTTTTGCATGCACGTGGAGGTCGCGGGATTGAGACTGATGGACTCCATATAAAGTTTAAACAACCAAACCAATAATAGGGTGCCACGTGGCAGCCCACGAATGGGCCACGTGGCACCAAACCACTTGACAAAAAATATGCCATGTGTCACAACATGATTCATCCAAAATATGACAATCAATGAATGCCACCTCAGCATACGAATGTTCCATATCATCATACGACCTCTGCCACGTTAACATCCGTGCGGACTGTACGAACTGTACAGTCAGCACAATTTTTTTTGTCTATTTGACGATTTGAACAAAATGCTATATCTCTCTCATTCGACGTTCGTTTGAACCCAAACGAGTTGCGTTGGGTTCGTGCCTACGAGGGCTACGCACTCGTTCATTTTGAGGCAATTCCAAGAACTTTGATTTTTGAGCAAAATTTTGACACCTGGTCCATATTTTGATCAATCGACATCTTCCAATTCTATTGAATCCAAAATTGAGGGAAAAACCTTAATGTCTCCTACGAAACAAAATCCAAGCTCTTGTTGAAATGCAGGTACTGTATCCGCGGAGATGGACTTGTGGAATTTGTTGGAGTTAAATTTTATCCTTTCTTCATCATAGGTGAAATCGAATTTCCTGCATATTGATGACTCCAAAGTTGATAAGCCAATTAGTTATAATGAGGAAAATTCTCGTCCACATTCTTGTATGTTTAATGCTGTAAATCTCTGTCAAGATTGTATTGACCAGATGCATGCAGTCACTCACAGTCCTTTGCCATTTCCTGAAGTCGCCCCCACAACCACTATAGATGAGTTTGCAGATTTCTTCAATTTTATCCCCTATCCATATTGATCGCCATCCTTGCACTGACACTACATTCAACAATGACTAGGCAAATTCGACGACGATTTTATTTTTTACAGTTATTTTGTAAAACTTTTTACAATATATTACACATTATCTACACATTTTTATAACAATTAAATTAACTTAATAATAAACACTTTTAACACACTTTCAAAAAAAATTCAAAATATACTTAAATTTCCAATATCAACAAAATTATTTTAATTTATAATATACCACATAGTTTTTATTAAAATAAATTTAATTTTAAAAATATTAACATTAAACCAACTTAAATTTTTATAATTTTTAAAATGCTATGAAACATTAATTTTAAAATATTATCAAACATTATAATATAATCATATCATAATATAACAAAATATTATAAACATTATAATATAATCATATCATAATATAATAGAAAGCTAAGATTTTAAATGTGTGAGCATGATTCCAAAAATGAATATTTTTGATGATTAAATTCATGTGGTTCTATGATATCCATCACTCTATTTAAAATTTCATCAATCGCAACACCATATATTAAAGCTCAAGGGGTAAGCACATACAAACATATTAAATAGTGTAAATGATAATTTAAATAATATAAATGATCATTTTATTATTTTTAATTAGAATTTTGTCCAATATGTTTATAAAAATATATTTATTTACATATTAAATAGTGTAAATGATAATTTAAATAATACAAATGATCATTTTATTATTTTTAATTAGAATTTTGTCCAATATGTTTATGAAAATATATTTTTTATTTATTTTTATTAAAATCAATCTTTCATTTATATATAGATATAATATTTTTTATTTATTTTTATTAAAATAAATATTTCATTTATTATATATGATAGATTAATAATTAATGATTATTAAATAATAACAATAATTAACTATATTATTAGTTATTAGGAACATATATAATTAGTTATATTATACAAAGGTTGTTATAAGACATCCATTTATTTTAATGATTAGAAAATATGGTTTAATGAGTGTGGAATTTATTCTTTTTAGTATAGGGGTTTTAATAAACGTTTTATATGTGTGTGTCTATGGAATTTAATGAAAGTTTTGTATGAGTGTGAGACTTATTTAGAACAACTAAAAATCACCATTTGTAAAGTTAAAGATGATTTTTTTATTAATGTATTTAGAACAAGTATAATACATCACATGAGTTCAAAGTTGCAATCTTTGTGACAAATGAAACACTTTGTTATATTTTCTTCAAAAGCATGGAGAAAAATTTATTTCCATAATGTGTGGAACATGAACCAACCTTGTCATGTGACAAACATAACCCAATGTTGTAATATGAAAAGTAAAGTCAAAGTTGCAATATGAGTAACATAGTGTTGTTGCAATGTGACCATCATAGACCTACTATCGCAATGTGATGAACATATCCCCATCATAGCTTCGTCGTCATTGTCACATTTTGACAAACATAGTAACATAGCAAGGTTATGAACCTAACCCTATTTCCAGAATGTGACAAACATAGTAACATAGCAAGGTTATGAACCTAACCTTATTTCCAGAATGTGACAAACATAGCTTCGTTGTTGCAAAGTGACAAAAATTTACTATTGTCGCAATGTTATGTGAAACAAATATCCTAACATCATAATGTGTGAAACATTTCGAAATGTCGCAATATGAAAAACATATGCCTCCCGGTCGCAATGTGACACAAATATCCTAATGTCATAATGCGAGAAACATTTGTAAATTTCACAATATGAAAAACATAACCCATTGTCCCAATGTGACATAAACAACCTAATGTCGCAATGTTACAAACATAGCCCAACATTGTAATGAGACGACCATTCCTTGACGTTGCAATGTGACAAACATAACCCAATATCAAAATGTAATAAACCTATTTCAATGCCATAGTGTGATAAGAAAAAATGTTATGTTGCAATGTGATGACCATAACCTTATGATGTGATGTGACGAACAAAACTTGATGTCACAATCTAACGAATAAAATCTTATTAGCATTTCAATGCGACGATAAACCATGGGTAACCACAATAAACATGGTCCAACATACTTAACCATAATCAACATGGTCTCAATGTCGTAATGTGTCAAACATTTCCTAACATTGCAATGCGGCGAACATATGTGAACGACCCAATGCAACGAACATTGCCCTATCATGACAATTTAACAAAATAGCCCCATAGTAATGTGATGAAAATAGTAATGTCAAAATGTGACGAACATATACAGATGTCATAATGTGATGATTATAACCTTGTCCTTGCAACGTGATGAACATATCCTTGTCATCGTAATGTGACGAACATAACCCTAACATGGAAAACATAGTAATTTCATAATGTGAAAAACATATACAGACGTTGCAATGTGATGGACATATCCCTTTCGTTGCAATGTGATGAAAAAAAGGATGTCATGATGTGGCAAACATAGTAACGTCAAAATGTGATGAAAATATCTTCACGTTGCAATGTGATAAACATAGCCTTGTTGTCATAATTTGATGAATATATCCCTTTCATTGCAATGTGACGAACATTTATATGTCATTGCAAACATAGTAATGTCGCAATATGACAAACATATACACACATTGCAATGTAATGAACATAGCCATGTCATCGCAATGGGACGAACATAAATGGATATCAAAATATGTCTAATGTAGTAATGCCAAAATGTGATGAACATATACACATGTTGCAATGTGATGAACCTAACCTTGTTGCAATGTGATGAACCTAACCTTGTCTCATCGCACACATAGAAATGTCACAATGTGATGAACATAACCCTTTCATCGCAGTGTGACGAAAAAAATGGATGCCGTAATGTGATAAACATAATAATGTCAGAATGTGACAAACATATATGGACATTGCAATGTGAAGAACATAGCCTTGTCATCGCAATGTGATGAACCTAGCCCTGTCATTGCGCAGTGTGCCAAACATTTTCAAACATCACAATGTCACGAATATCACGCCTTCTATCAATGTAATGTGCGGAACCCATTGTCGCAATGTGAAAAACATAACCCTACATTGTAATGAAATGAATATTTGCTAGCATTGCAATGTGATGAACATAACCCACTTTGATATGTGATGTTCATGCTCATACTTCATTATGTTACAAAACTCTTTCCTTTGTGACAATGCAACGAACTTTCTGACGTTGCAATCATATGCACATAGACTCATCATCACTATATGATGAACCATAGCACCACGATGTGATATACGTGCATATTATGATGTCATAATGTGACAAACATTTCCAAACGTTGCAATGTGACGAACATAACCCCTTGTTTCTATGTGATGCATAGAACCAAATGTCGCAATGTGACATAATAATGCCTAGCAACACAATGTGACGTCATAATGTGACAAACATTTCCAAACGTCGCAATGTGACGAATTTAATGTATTAATATTTTCTTAATATATTATTAGTTTATTAATATATTTTCAATGTATTATTTTATAAATGTAGCAAATTGTGTTAATAAATTAATTATTATTGTATTAATTGAATTAATATATAGATGAATATTGTATTAATGAATTGATACTTTCAAGTAAAAATGTAATATACTAATGTTATGTATTTATATAATAATATTATAATGTATTTTTACTTTAATGTTATGTATTTATATAATAATATTATAATGTAATTTTAATGTATTTTTACTTTATAATTATATTAATAGTTTAACACAATATTATTTAATATTGCATTAAATATTTATTAATTTCATTAATATATTATATTAGACATTAATGTATACATAATTTAATTTATACATTACATTAATTAAGTCATGTATTTTACATTATTATTAATCAATTAATACATTACATATATAAACTAAGTTATTCATTAATGTTTTAATACTTTAATTTATAAATTACATTAATTTTTTAATACTTATATTTACTATATTCTACATTAATTTATATATCATTAATATATTATTTAATTAATACAATAATATTTTAATGTATTAATGTATTATCCCATCAATATATTAATACATTATTACTTTATTAATGTTTTAATACTTTATAAATATATAAAAATGTTTTATTATATTAATACCTTAATATAATAATATAATACATTAATGTATTATAAATGTATTTTTACTTTATTCAAGTTTTATTATTATTGTATTTTTACTTATGTAAATTCATATTTTATTAATGTATTAATCTATAGTTTAATAATGTATTAATTAATTAATTAATTAATACAATGATGATGATGATTAACGTCTACTAAGACCTAATTAAGATTTTTATTAATTTTTATTAATATTTTTATTAATTAACTTATTACATTATAATACATCTCATTTTACATTGATACTTTAATTAATCAATACATTAATACTTAAATATATTTACTTATTAATACATTAATTAATATATCATTAATATATTAATTCATTTATATAATATCACATTAATATATTTATACATTCTTAATGTATTTTTCATTACTAATGTATTACCTTATAATTAACTTAGTAATGCATTTATATTTTATTTATTTAAATATATTATTAATGTATTTTTTCATTAGTAATGTATTACTTTATAATTAATTTAGTGATTTATTTAAATTTTATAATTTGTTTAATAATATACTAATGTATTAATAATTTAGAGAAAATATGTTTTCTTTTATAAATGTATTTACTTAATTAATTAATATGTTATATTATTCTTTTATTATTACTTAAACAATGTATTTAATTTACTATATTACATGTATTACTTTATTGTATTTATTGTATTATTTTATTTGTGAGTAATGTATTATTTTGTTAATCAATTTATACTTTTTTCTCTCTCTATATATATAAAAATGTAATGTATTAATATTTATGAGTATACATTGCACTAATGTAAAAATTAATTATTTTATTAATTATGTAAGAATATATTAATAGTTGTCCTTAAGAGAGGTTGGTGGTCAACTAGCAACAACCACTTTATAAAAGTGGTTGATATACACTGATCGACGTCATTAATTTGGAAATGTGAAAAATAACGTCGATTGAGGTATATCAACCACTTTTATAATGTGGTTATTGCTAATATAGATATTAATGAATAAAAAATATAAAGAAAAAAATGATTTATGAGAATTATTAAAAAAATTAAATTTACTAATCATATAAATGTTTTTTCATTATGATTATCATTTACATATAATCTTATTATTCAATAATAAAAATATAATCTTGTTATTGAATAATAAAAAATAACATCCACATATTTTAGATATTGATGAATTGGAACTCTTAAAAAATAATTTACTTATCACATAAATGTTTTGTTCATCATGATTATGATTAATTTTATATAGTATAGCGAATAAGATAGATATTAATGAATAAAAAGTGTAAATAAAGAAAAAATGGTAAATATATATTAGAATAATAAAACAAATATGTTGGATTTATTAATCATGTTTTGTTCATCATGATTATAATTATTTTTATATTGTATAGTGAATAAGATAGATATTAATGAATAAGAAGTGTAAATAAAGAAAAAACGGTAAATATTTATTGGAACAATAAAAAAATATGTTGGATTTACTAATCATAGAAATGTGTTGTTCATCATGATTAATGGCATGGAATATAGGATAGTGATTCATTGTTTTAAGGAAATTAACTTCTCCTTACTGCTTTTTAGGAGTATCAATTTTTATAAGATTAAAATACATTTTTGTAGTTTTTTTAGATTATGCTTTATTTGAAAATAAGGGTGAACATCATGAAGTATAGCTTTATTTTCTTCTCGTGTAGAAGGAGTTCAATTTAGCAATAAGAAATTATTTTAAAACAAGTGTTGCATAGCAACGTAGTCCTTACTATTGGGGTAAGTTTTAAAATAGAAAATACTATTTCCTTCAAAATGAAATGTGTATGAGTTCGATTTTCATTTCAGCTTCACACATAATCTTCATGCATATCATATTTATCTTTATTTTAAATGTGAGATGCAGTGTAATGCCACAAATCGTCATTTTCCGCGCCACTTAGCAATTTTTAATTGCTTCATCACGAGTCATCGTTTTGAGCACCACTTAGCAACTTCTAATTGCTTCATTAACAAGATGGCATATGGAACCATATGCTTACTTTATATTGATGCAATGACATTATGGTATTGAATAATGGATTATACGATCGAATCCCATTATTTATCGTTTTGATCCGAGTTGGGCAAAAAATATTCTTTCAATTCGATGCATCCATTGTTCAAAACACAACTCCAACAATTAAATATAATTTGAATCTATACAATTGTAATTTTATTAAGTTTGTCGGGTTTGAGACAATAATTCTATTAAAAAACCAAAAGATGAACCAATATAATTGATGATTGCAAAGTTTCTTTCCAAACTAGTGATCTAGACAAAATTAAACATTTTAACAAGTAAATATGATGACGTGTACACTTTATTTTTAGTTTTCAACAAGTTATTTTAACAATTTCAGCATGATTGTTGGACTTATGGGTGAAATCATGAAGATGGATTACACTTTTGTTTGTTTTATGAGAAAAAAAACTGTATTTTCACAAGTTCTTCAACTTCCGGCATACAATTTTATTTATTTATTTAGAATTTCACTTTACTGTAAAACAAATATTTGTGAAGAATTTTGTTAGCTTTCCAATGACTATTTTTCAATTTTTTTTTATCATGATTTGATATATCAATTTGACAATTGTTTAACAATATGTTCCTTAAACATGAAAGGAATGATAATGAATTACTTTTTTCTACAACGATGTATCTATTATTAAAATTATGTTTCTAAGAGACGAAATATATTGCAACAATTTACAGAGACTCTATTTTATTATGACTATAATTTTAAATCTAACGGATGAATATTATAATTTTTAGAATTTTTTGAAGTTGACCAAGTTGGAAACGTTGCAGATTTTAAACACATGTTTTTCGACACCTTGTATTTATCTTAATTTTTACTTAAAACTAAAATCTAAGTATACCCTTTTGAAAATAATTGTTTAAGGATTATGAATATATTGTATTCCAAATTTTTCACTATATATTTTTAGAGATACCAATATTTCATTTCACCGAATCATAATGCCTGCTGAAAATATTATGTAGTTTTTTTTTTTTAAATTAAATAAAATTAGATAAACATAAAGAAAATGAAAACAAATTATAAAAATTGAAAGTAGATTTAATTTTGGAAGTGTTGTCATTTTCGAAACAAAATTCTCAGTATTTGCAAGACTCCTTAACCTCCGAAGTGCAGGTAAGCTTGGGGAAATTCTCTGGTTTTTGTTTTCAATCCCATTTTCATGTTTTCGGTCGAAATAATCTTTCGTCCGAAACACAGTTATTTCGGCCGAAAGAATAAAATCTAACGAAAACCGTCAAAACTGAACGGTTTCCAAGTTGGCCGAAAGGTTGTTGAGAGAATTCTATCAGTCGGAAAAATGAAAAGACATGTCGTATCGTTTGATTTCGCACCACATTGCATAAATAGACTTTCGGCTGAACACATTTAACACAATTCATCGGATAGACATATATATATAAACTCAGGGATAGGGATTTCAAAGCATTTCTATTACTGATTGCAACTGTATTCTTTTCTTTCTTTATTTCTTCCCTCTGTTCCATAGGATTAATCAAAGGATCAATATCGATACATGATGGTTTTCTAGAGCACTTAAACAAAGTTTCGAATCAACTTTTTGGTTTTTGTTGAATAAGGTAATGGATGTTTGTTCAAGTTTTTATTTGAATAACAATTTATATGTTGAAAGATAAATGTTGAGCATTTTTTCAAGCTGAAGTCTTTGTTTAACATATCTTTTTCAGATAACTATAAAAGTGATGGGAAACAAAAGTTTGCGCAAGAGAAAAATTGATCGCACTCGATATGATACTCGTCAAATCGAACAAAGGACAGAGATTTATCAGAGAAATAAACAATAACATGCAAATATTGAAGAAAGAAACGATGATAATGTCAATAGAGATTTTCGACAAGAAGAAGTTCAGCCAGGTATGCATGCACATATGATGATCGAGCACACGACACACTTTGGGACTGTATTCAAAAAGTACAGAATTCAAAGTATAGAATTCAAATTTAAAATATTGTAAATAATATAAGTGATTGTAATTACAATTTAATGTTTTTCAAAAAACATAAATAGATTTGTCTCATAATATCGAAGAAGACATTGAAACCGAAATTGAAGCACAAGATGAATCACCTATAGGTATGTACATAAATTTAGATAATACAATATGAACACTCAAGTATATATAATTTAGTGAATTTGTGTTTGGGTTATGTACATAAATTTAGATAATAAAAGATGAGCACTCAAGTATATATAATTTAGGAGAATCTATCAACATTGATGATGAAATATTAGAAAATGTTGATGCTGACAAATTTGGGAAGAAAAAAGATAAGCATTATATAAGATATTGAACTAAGAATACGTATAATACTTTATTCAAAGATGAATCAATAACAATACAAGATCAACTTTTAATTTGTCTAATGAAGTCAAGAAAATTAAAAGAAGCTACATCATTATTGGGTATTCAAAAGTCGACAAAGGATACACAGGTGAAACAAAATGTATTTCACAATATAACTAGTCTATTAAAAGCTTTTGGAAAATCTCAAAAAGAAGATGTATGTGTTGCATGTAGAGCGATACAAACAACAATTGTTTCTTCTAGTAATACAAAAGATCATTTGACACGACACATGGCAAAAACGATGGGAACGTCAATAAAAACATTGCACAAACAAAGAAAATTTTGTTTCCAAATAGATGTAAATGATGAATTGGCTTGTTGGACAGTGATTTCTAGACAACCCTACAAAGATAGACTTGCAGAAAATGTTAAAGAATTGGCTCGTAATTGTTGGTTGGAAGAATCTCGTGTTTCACCACATACAAGGGATGTGTTGCGACGAAGAATAGCATGAAAAAAATATAAAGAACATCCAAAACATATATTTCCAATGACACAAATAGAGATGTTCAATAAGTTCAAAGAAGAGAAGAAAGAAGTTAAACTTTCCATCAATACATTTGTACAAAAAAAACCATGGTTTGTTAGACCCATCACTGTCCGTGACACTTGTTATTGTCGTTATCATGTGGAATTTGAGTTGTATTACAAAAAAAAATTGGATTTTGGTAAAAATTTATGGCTAGGTTCACCTCCTCCTTCCACATTCCATGTTTTTATATTTGAAATTCTATGTGAAAGAGAAGATGATGATTTATTTTACAAAAAAAATGTGTTGGTGTAAGGAAATGTAATTGTTGTGGAAATCTAGGTTTGTTTCATTCAAAGTATCATATTGATATGAATGATCAATCATTTTCTAATGTAAAAGTCAATTGGAAGAGATATGAATATATGAGCAGCATGGCTCCACATTCTTCAAATATTATTTCCAAAAGGATTGATTTGAAGGTAGATAAAATCTGTGTGATAGATTTTTTGAAGAAGTTTGAGGAAGAAATCTATAAATACACCAAGCATTCACATAAAGCTTGATGAAAAGATCTACAATTCAAACAATCTCGTGAAGTGTTTCCACCAAGGACAATTTTGTCTGTAGTTGATTTTGCAGAGAATTACACATTCATTGCACAAAAAGAAATACAGAGAGAATATTATCATTCTAATCAAGTCACGATATTTTTCCACGTTCTATATAGACATGCTCAATGGAGTCTTGATAACATAGAAAGCACCAATGGAAATCGACATGTTATTAAAAAATATCAGTTTTATACAAGAGATGATCGAGCACACGACATACATTATTTACACCATTATTTTGATAAATTTTATGATTCACTGAAAGAATGCGAAATCATATTTGATCGACATTGGATATGGTCTAATGGGTGTGTGGATCAGTTCAAATCTGCACGATCATTCTATTGGTTATGTCATCTTCATAAAAAAATAAACATTACACATTGTTGGAATTATTTTGAGACTGGTCATGGAAAAGGAGAGAACAACAGTGTAGGGGCATGTATAAAATGAGCACTTCAAAAGGTATCAGTTGAACCCTCATGCCAATCAATTTGAATCCACTGAACAAGTTGTTGAATGGTGCAAAATGGTGCTACGCCATGAATATAATACATCAAGGGATGTGCGCAGGTGTGTCTATATATAAATGTTACATGTATTTACACAAGATATATAAAGTTGAACGTGTTCAAATTTATATTCAATATTCAATCATTTTCTTGAGAGATTTCAAGTTAACAAGTTCTTGTCTTGTGTAGGTTTTTTTAGTATGTTGGAATCTAAGATGTAAACAGATCAATCCCATATGATGCCAGTACAATACCTGGGACACGGAAAATACATTCAGTTAAAAAAAACGTTTTCAAAATGGGTTTTCATTTGATAGAAGAAATGACTTTTGTTTTTGTTCAGTTTGCTTAGAGGGCACATAATCCATAGATATTTGCGAGAATGAAAATGCAGGATATGTTAAAGCTTGGAAACATACTGAACTTAATGTAAAAGGGAAAATGCCACTTGAAAGCTCAGAGGATATGGAATCAAATGAAACTATTGTGTTAGTTGATGGCGATAGAGTTTATGATCTTGTTAGAGAAGGTAAAATTTTTATGTTAAAATTTTTTCAAATAACTTGTAGATGTACTTGTGTTATAATATAACACAAATTATTTTTTGTCCAATATATCCAATTATTTGCAGGAGATGTTTTTTCCATGGTCGCACCTGTAGACAACATTGAAAATGTGAAATATTGTTTGATGCAATGCACGAAACAAAATATGAGGCTATTAAAAGATTTTGATGATAATCGTTTTATATATGAAAGAGGATCCATTGTATTGAAAGGGTAGTTTTTTCAAGAAACCCATCAAACCGATACTCATGTTCACTTTCAAGACTACCAGTCAGATGTCACAAGTTGTCAATATAGTCATTTGGTATGTGCAACACACATAAAGTGAATAGAAGTTCAATAATAATAAAAAAAAGTTAGAAAATGGAAAATTTCCAAAGTCGATCATGAACGAATAATTGAAGATGGAATACCATTACAGTGTTTTTAAACAAGTGGCACATATGTACATTCCATAAATTTTTATTTTTCATTGAAAGTACATTCTAGATTTTGATGACTTGTTTTGACTATCTTCAAGTTCATATTTCCAAATATGATAAATATAAAAAGGGTACATGTATAAAAAACTCCAGACCATTCTTTAAAAACACAGATAAAATATGGTTCAAACATATTTTGTCTGTGTTTTTCAACCATTACACCAATAATATTTTCTATTTTGTTTTTCAACCATTATATTTTCTATTGTAATAATATCTTGTTTCAAATTTTAAGTCATTCCGATTCTTATTTTATTTTAAGGGCATTATATAAATTAAAGTTGAATTGATTTTTTATTTTTTTTTTAATATTTTGAGCATTTTATTTTATCGTTAGCACACAAACCAAAAAAGAGTTCAACATCTCTTCTATCTCAAGATTTTATTGTATAAACATTACCTATAATTAATTTGGATATCTCTTCTACCTAATTATTGTAATTTGAACATATATTTTATCCTTGATTTGAGAGCATTGACTTCTCTTTGGATTTTATTTTATTAAGGGTATATGAACCTTTAGGTTAATATCTCTTATAGCTTTATCATTTTTTTAATGACTACATTTTCTAATATACATATACTAAAGCTAAAGATACAATTAAAGAAGAGTTTGAATATTTTCAATTTTAAGGTTTTATTTTATTGTCACATCATTTTGAGCATTTTATTTTATCGTTAACACACCAACCAAAAAAGAGTTAACATTTCTTCTATCTCAAGATTTTATTGTATAAGTTCATTACCTATAATTAATTTGGATATCTTTTCTACCTAATTATTGTAATTTGAACATCTCTTTTATCCTTGATATGAGAACATTGACTTCTTTAAATGGTAATCTATTTTAAAGATCTCATGTGCATTTCTTTCCTAAATAATTTTTCCTTTAATTCTGTGTATTTGTTAAGTACATCTATGTAACCAACAAAATCATTAGTAACTAGAAAAAAATAAGATAGAATCTGCTAAAATATAAAAAAAAAATTCATTAGTAACTAGAATCTGCTAAAATTAGTCTGCCAAAATTATTTGATGACATGTCAATAGAATCATATTTTTGACAGTCCACAGTGAACATAAAATGAAACATTTAAATTAAGAAAAGTATTTAAGAGTTTGATACTTAATTTAATGCATTGTAAAAAGAAGAATATATACACAACATTAGTTCATTACTAGTTAACTTTGTCACTTTTTGACAATAGAATCATATTTTTGATAGTATGTACAAAGAACATAAAATGAAACATCTAAATTAATACTTAGCAGAAAAGTATTTAAGAGTTTGATGCTTAATTTAATGCATTGTAAAAAGGAGAATACATAAAACATCAGTTCATTACTAGTTAACTTTGCCACTTTAAAAAGGAGAATACACAAAACATTAGTTCATTACTAGTCAACTTTTCCACTTTTTGACAATAGAATCATATTTTTGACAGTACACATAAAATGAAACATTTAAATTAATACATACCAGAAAAGTATTTAATAGTTTAATGCTTAATTTAATGCATTATAAAAAGGAGAATATACAAAACATTAGTTCATTACTAATTAACTTTGTCATTTTTTCCATAACTTTGATAAATCAAATATGAGATAATAATTGTTATTTTGAATTCCAAAATTATGATATATATATATATATATATATATATATATATATATATATATATATATATATAAAATCAAAGTCTGAATAGTTACACTATAAAATTCATAAGTTCCAAATCCATTTTAGGATGATAACAAAAACTAAGACATTTAACTCCAAAATTCTGGACTCTAAGCCATCGCTTTGGGATAGGTCACTTCATACATGAAATTCAAACCTGCAAAAAAAACAGAATTCAAAAATTAAAAATTTACAATTCAAACATGCGAAATAATACAGAATTCAAAAATTGTGATTAAAACAAAATTGACATACATACCAAAATAGTGAAGTGTCATCCTCCAACCGCCTCGTTACGAACCGCCTCGTTACGACGATCATTCTAGTAACAGGTGGAAAATTTTTTGTGTGTGCGCGCGTGTAGAAGTAACAACGTAATGAACTGTACGATGCCACTCGAATAACAACAAGACTCAACACGAGGTTCATCACATGAACGCTGAACGCCTCAATGAGAACCATCACAACACAACCATGGGCAGAGGTGCGCAACGTAACCTTTAACGACAAGTGGAACTGACTGTTAAATACGACTGACTTCCCGCCCGTCCTACCCTGCAAGGTTAGGACCTCCAAGACACATAATCAACGCTCAAGCCCAGTTTCCCATCGCCTTTAACCATTTAAGGTCTCAGGGCTGGCGACTGTTCTGAGGAACATGGAGGTATCTACATCCCACCCGACACAACTGACCAAGCGACCAACTGACCACGATCAATTACAACATACATAGGAAGAACAATGCACCCCTTATGGAAGGCGCGTGACCATAATAAGGATACAAGTTTAACATAACCATATTCGTCATTTCAACCAGTACCATGAAGTGATTATAAAAGGCCTAGGCACTATTACCACAATTATTGTGACATGAGAATCACGCGTAGAA
>ML776667.1:47778-115313 GCA_009831015.1 Picea engelmannii
TGAAACAACTCAAATACCCCACTCCCTGACTCAATCCGGAGTCCAAGGGAGTTCCACAGATGCCTCTGCATCCTCCAGGTCCGACACCCTGCACACTCAAAGAAACTGAGTCAGCAGCACCTGTCTACATCAAGGTAGTAAAAGCATCCTGTCATATAACTCAATGCGTCAAAATGAAAAAAAAGTTTTATCATCATATAAATCCAGATCACTTGCGAGCAAGTGTCCTCAAAGAATAAGTTTGGTATGTGCGCCAGAGCGGGATGTTACACCCAGAAAATATATTGTAAACATATTTTCCACCAAATATAATTTAGACATCTGTAAAAATAAAAAATATAATAAAAAAAAAACACATATTGGCATATATATTGTAACTAAATATTATATAAACAATAAGAAATAATAACATAACCAACCATAGTTAAACATATTTAAGATTTAATTACTCTCCAATTAAGAGTACATGATTTAAACAATTTGTAAATCTTATCTAAAATCTTAAAAAAAATTAAAGAAAAAAAATATGTTCTTGGTAAAAAACAAATTGAATTAGAGTTATATAATAATCTGAAAATAAATATAGAACTGTGTATGAAGAAAGTTCACAAGTCTCCATATTAAGTCATTCTTCCAATGAAATACGTATCTCCTTGTGGATAAGGTCTCAAATCCTTCAGGTGAAATTCTCCTTGTGGATAAAGTCCCAAATCATTCAGGTGAAATTTCCCTTGTGGATAAGGTCTCAAATCCTTTAGGTGAAATTCTCATCCCGGTGATGCTATTGTGTTCTTAGTAAAACAAATTGTGAGTTAGAGTTAGATTATAATCTAAAAATAAATATAGAACTGTGTATGAAGAAAATGAACACAAAACTCCATATTAAGTCATTCTTCCAAAGAAATACTTATCTCTTTGTGGATAAAATACAAAATCATTCAGGTGAAATTCTCCTCATGGATAAAGTCTCAAATCCTTCAGAATTATCATCCCAGGTGATGTTGTTTGATCATATTTACACAACAATAAAATACTAATATCCTCAGCAGTTAAATACTTTTCTCTTCTTCTTCTGGAGTGGTCATATAATCAAATTCCATGATGCCCTTTCAAATTAAAGGACTAATAAATCTCCATATTAAGTCATTCTCCCAAAAAACTACTTATTATTTTAAAAAGTTCAGAAATCATAATTTTAAAAACTATTCTTCCGGAAAATGCTTATCTCCTCTTTCTTCAGTGGAATAGATGTTCTCATATAATCTTGCACGTACATGAAGAAAACACAAATATGCACATGTATATTAATTTATTCTTCAAAAACCATTTAAATAGGATGTATTCATATTAGATATAATGAAATTCTCTTTTAAATTATGTGAGCGAGTTCACATATACAATATGTGTGAGCTAGCTCACATATACAATATGTGTGAGTTTATTTGTAAATCTAATTGAATGTTGGTTTTTGTGATTAGTAACCAGTTTTGTTAAGAGTTTCATAATACCCTAGAAAGAAGGAATTCACTTCATTGTATGTAGAAAACACAAATTTTCCCATACTACGTCATTCTTTGACAAGAAAACAAAGAATGCAATCCAGGAAAATTTAGAAAATTTCCCTTTTCTGATGTGGGATAGAGTCTGTTCTCAAACATTCAAACATGTTCAATTTCAAAATAAGGTCTTCATCGTGATCTTTAACCTTAAATAAGTTTGAATGTAAACCATTTAAGACAACGATAAACTTATCTAGGTGTTCTATATATTTCAAAATAATTGATCAACGCGTTGAATAGGAAAGGCTAAACTAAAAATTTGAGAAAACAAAATTTTGATAAAAGTCAAGAACATACATTTATGAATCATCCTGAATGGACACATCCTTCCCTAATCTGGGTGTTTCCTCTGCTTCCTCAATCCCAATCTCCCTTCTGAGAACACTCTCATGTACTCTATTCCCCACATTAACCTATATAACACATTTCAAATTTAAAAAAATGAAAAATTATATTTATATGATTATAACACATTAAATTTAAATGATTTTAATACATTAAATGATACTTGTGAACTCCCACCCTCTTCGAACTCTCCCAATGAGAATTGAGACAAGCCTGATACTCTCTTCTCCACATTAGCCTATATAACACATTTCAAATTTGAAAACTTGAAAAATTACATTTAAATGATTATAACACATTAAATTTAAATGATTTTAAGACATCAAATGATACCTATGAACTTCCACCCTATTCAATCTCTCCTAATGAGAATTGAGACAAGTTTGGTACTCTCTTCTCCACATTAGCATATATAACACATTTCAAATTTGAAAATTTGCAAAATTACATTTAAATGATTATAACACATTAAATTTAAATTATTTTAAGACATTGAATTATACCTGTGAACTCACACCCTCTTCAAACTCTCCCAATGAGAATTGAGACAAGTCTGCCCAAGTAGTAGGAGATGGAATACGAATCTGTGAACAACAAAACTAAGAACTAAATCTAGGATTCAATGTGTTCACAATTATACAAAATTATAAATGTTGTTGATGTATTATTCAAAATAGTGGAGATTGAACAACTAATAGAGAACATATACTTGATTCAACCCATCCAAATTTAAACCTGTCGAATCAAGTCCCCTACTGACTGGAGATTTGTTTTACATATCTCCAAACTGCAATTAATGGCAAGAAGAACTCGATTATTTCTATAGAGACAATGATATCTAAATCTAGCACTATAAGTAGACTATCATAAAATGTGTCAAAAATTTCTTAAATAGAACACATAAAAATCTTCGGTTCAGGTCATCACTCTGAATGACCTTCTTCCAACCATCCCTGCAAAATTTTGCGTACTCCAAAACATGTTTTGCTGACATTGTATCTAACTCCGCATCTGTTTTATCAACAAATGTGGCCCAGGAATTAGCTTCCACTCTCTGACGCTTCATGCCAATATCAACACTATAAAAAATAGCTTCCAAATTTTCCCCGATTGTAGTCCTCACCTCTTTGCCAACTTCTGATGTAGTCTGATACTCTGAAAGTGAAGAAAATGCCCATGTTGGGCGAGGTACTAAAGGTTGTGAAGGCCTCGGCAATGTCGCACTTCGATACGCCCCTTTTCAATCATATGTACTTCATTTACCAATCACATAATATTTTGATGGTAGACTAGTATAATCAGGGTGCATGTGTAAGAAAAACTCTACAAAACAATGTCTTCCAAAATAGTGTGGAAACTCATCGTTCCATGGAAATTTCTCATATGTCGTCAAAAATCTGTTATACAAATGTCCTGCAAAGTCAGGGTGCTTAAAATATTGCACCTTCAACATCTTCTGCTTTGGGCCCTCTTTGAAATTGAACATGGAAATGGCGTCTTCTTTTGAAACTCTATTTTTTATTGTCTCCCATTTATCTGGACCCATCACCTATGACTTTCGCTTCCTCATTAGATCAACAAAACTGTTAGTGGTTGGCCCCATATTCTGATATGCATCCATAATTTTTTCCAATGAATGCAAAACAATTTGCAAACTTTGTTTTCTCTCCTAAGGGAGTTCCAAGGCCAAAAAATCATTTTCCAACCTCTTTTTAACACCTGAGCATCTCTCAAGTGTCATTTCTTTAGTATTCTCTTCCTAGGGAATTTCATCACCAACATCTGAAGGATAGGTGGATGTAGGCGTGTAATCTTTTGTTTCTTGATAACACGACCTCCTAAATTCACCTTCACTCTCTGCACTGAAATTTGAATATTTGTGACATCCACTCTCATTGCTGACCCATGCTCTAAATTGACTGTCTACACACACATTTGAAAGTAACTTCAATATTTAACCTCACATAAATTTAAATACAAAAAAATACAAAAAAATCAAAGAAAATTACCAGAAATATTCTCTTCTCCAGAGGTATTCTCTACATTCTCAGGTGTAGGGGTATCGATGTGCAACCTCTCTAAGAAATTTACATCCATAACACTGGCATGAGCAGGTTCTGCAGTTGATCTATTCACTGACTCATTTGAAAATCTCCTCTGACAAGATCGTTGTTGCTCACTCAGAGTCTCAGTCGAAGAAGGAGTTCATGTTCTTCCTTCTTGAGAATACCTAGAGTGTTTCTGAGGAATTTTTGGACAATATCATGTCAACATCTCTCCTCAATATCTATCCACAATGCATATTTTATCAATAAAAATGCAGAGATGTACACAAGTTAAAGCAATTAAAAACACAGAGATAAATCAAAGTTTTAATCAATCAAGCCATAGAGGTACTATCTCATTAGCAGGCCCAAAGACTAGACATTCAACCATGAATCAATAAACCCAAATATAAGTTAGGAGTCTATAGACATCAGGGAAATTTCTTATCATTCACTCATCATCCATGCACAGAAAAGCAGGGAATTTGAATCTATAGGTCTTTAAAAACCGAAGTGACGACCGTCGATTCGGCTCTTGGCCGACTGCTCAGGGACATAATCATGACTAAAGGGATAAGTGATAGAAGATGAAACATTATTTTTTCATAATAATCAGTAAAACCCACACATAAAAGTCATTGAAATCAAAAGTTGGGTTTTCCAAGGGACTGTCATTCAACTCAGAGTTTTATCATTCACAATGCACATCAAAGAATAAGACGCAAAGCCTAGAAATTCAAACATGAATCAATCAACGCAAATATAAGTAAGGGGTCCATAGACAACATGGAAACTTTTTATCCTTCACTCATCATCCATGCACCGAAAAATAGGGCATTTGAATCTATAGGTCTTTAAACACCAAAGTGAGGACCGTCGATTTGGCTCCTAGCCGACTGCTCATACACATATTGATAACTAAAGGGATAAGTGAAAGAATATGAAACCACAATATTTTCATAATAATCAATAAAACCCACACATAGAATTCATTGAAATCAGAAGTTAGGTTCGCCAAGGGACTGTCATTCCACTCATAGGTTTATCATTCACAATCCACATAAAAGAAGAAGACGCACAAACTAAACATTCAACCATGAATCAATCAACTACAAGATAAGTAAGGGATATATAGTAGGACAGATTCTTATCCTTCACTCATCATCCATGCACAAAAAAGCAGGGAATTTGAATCTATAGGTCTTTAAACACCGAAGTGACGACCGTCAATTCATCTCCTGACCGAATGCTCAGGCAAGGAATGATGACTAAAGGGATAAGGGACAGAACATAAAACCACAATCTTTTCATAATAATCAATAAAACCCACACAAAGAAGTCATTGAAATCAGAAAGTTGGGTTCACCAAGGGAAATCAATTCAGAAAAGTAACAAGCAAGTGGATTCATTAAGAGTTCCCTATGGTTGGATCCACTAAAAAAATGTATTAGAACATTTCTTTGATATTCGTTAAAATTTCCCTATGGTTGGATCCACAAAGACCGCATATAATGTAATGAATTAGAATCCCCAAAACAAAGAGTTTAATCTTCATAACCTCACACACCCATGTTTTAATCATAACGAGGTGAAGGTCTTGCATGAACATGGATTATGCCATTGATTTAAACTTCCCATTAGCATTGTTTAAATGTCATTGAGTTTTTATACTAATTCCTGTATTGTCATGTTAAATGGGATGGGATTGAGGGATGTTTGTATTCCTAATATAAATTAAGACGAGGTGGAGTATATGTAATTTTTGTGATAATGTTATATTATATAACATATGAACTGTGCAAATGCTATATTATATATTTGGATCACTTGAGAGATTTAAGGACAAATTGTTGGACAGTTGTGGATATAGTTGAACTAAATACATAACTGTGAAATATTGTATGGTCACCTAAAGTTACATAAAGGGAACTATTGTTACTATAAACTAATGGATTTCCTCTAAGGGATACATAAAGGGACCTAATTTTACTATAAACTAAGGGATTTCCACTAAAATATTTCCACTAAGGGATTTATACCTAATTGTTACATAAAGGAACCATATTTCCACTAAGGGATTTCTTAACGATAAACTCCCTAACTCCCTTGCTTGATATAGTTTTGAGTTTATTTGTTGTTTATTATTAAACCTAACATCATATCCCTCCATGTCCAAAACATATTTTTACCTTGAAAACAATTGTAAATCGTATGAATTTTGGCTCTAGGAAAAAAATAAACCCCTTTTGAGACACTCATCAATTTTGTTATATTATATATGGATTTGAAGATTTGGGTTGTATCATTTCTATATAATCATGGAGAAATACTGAGAAAACTCAAAAGTGTTTATAATTTATAATCTTATAATTAGTATCATACAAGCTATCCTATCCTCATATAATTAGTTATTTCCCCATTAAGAGAATGACTAAAACTAGGTACCTAATGTACAGGAACAAGAGACTACTAACATGAAAGAAAATACATGTTACCTATGATTTTTTAAAACTCTAGTCAAAGCCACCTATGGCTTAGTGGGGGTTGGTATAAAGATGCCAATTATGGGCTAAATCATTTGAGAATGGAGAAGGAGATCACTCTATAGAACATTGATATACCATTAAAAATACTATTAAATCAAAATTCAATGAAATATAAATACTTATGAAGAGTTTTTGTTAACTAGAAGGTAGGGATAAAATGTGGCTTCTAACATAAAAACTTCGATATGATATGGTTTTTCATTAGAAAATGTTTCTACTATGAGTGGATATATCACTAGTGTTAGGTCACATGGCCCTCATACCATTATGATTCCTTGTTTCCTCACATAGTTCCTACCATGTTTAATTTATAATAATTCAATTTTAAAGATGGTTGAATGTTGAATTATTATTCTTTCTTTAAGGAGTATTATTTGAAGTTTGATTTACTTTATTTATTTGTATGCATGATAATTTGTGAACATTTTAAAAATATGCATATAAGGAACATCACTTGTTATTATCGTCTACATGTGGGATATGTATGTGCTAGATATGCCTACATATCCAACACAAATCCAATATTATGGTTCAATAAACACATTAGTTACTAATGTCTAGGTTATTAATGAATTAATTAATAAGTTGTCAATTTTAAGTTATATTATATATGAATATAAATATCATCAATAAGATAAGAATTCAATAACTTTTGTCAATATGTGTGAAGTAATAAATGAGTATAATAATTAGTTCTCATCTAAGACTCTTTGATTTATATAAATTAGACTTTATCATCCAAAATGAAGTATTCGTTATAATTATTCCTAAATAGTGGAAAAGACAACCAAAGTGGAAGACTTTGGAAAATACAACCAAAGTGGGAGACTGGTTCCTTTTTTAGCAGTTTACTATGATAAGATTCTATGGTTTGGAAGAGAAGCCATATCAAAAGTGACTGTTGAATTTCGTTGTTCTAGACACTGAAAAAAGTGAAATTCAATCAGTGAATGTTGATTGGATGAATTTAAGGGAAAAACCAAATCTACACAATTAGGTCACTAATGTCTTACACAGAGATGTGACCAAGACTCATGACAATATGTAGGAGATGTTAATCATAGGGGGGGATTTACTTACTGATTATCATTAGGTCTCACTAGATGGTTTCAAGATGTGTTTTTTCAATCTAGTCCAAATATAAATGACTCTTGGCAATGAATTTTTCTTTCTCTTGTTATGAAATGAAGAACACAGAAAAATGAAAAACATGGTGTGAATTACATAATCATGTTAATCATTGAGTTTTTGAATGAAATTTTTGTTTGAGATCCCTTAAAAATTCCCTATGGTTGGATCCACAAAGAACACATATAATGCAATGCATTAGAATCCCCAAAACAAAGAGTTTATATTCATAACCTTACACACCGACTAATAACATGAGAAATCTTTATTAAGTGGTGCACAACAACTTGTTATGCCTTTAATCTTGGCACATAAGAAATCTTGTCTTACTAAGTGGTGCACTCTTATTTGATCATAGATTGGGTAATGTTATATTATATAACATATGAACAGTGAAAATGGTGTATGATGGTTGTTCGTATTTGTAATATAAATTTTGATGAGGTGATGCAAATGTAATATTTTTGAGGCTTAGTTGGAGTTAGAAATCTAAATAAAATATAGTCATATAAGGTGGCAATTCACGTTGATTGAGAGTAATCATGACAATAATTTCAAATGTAAGTGCATCATAACCTATTGTAAACATTTTAATGTGAGTTTTAATGGGATATATATTAAAAAGAAGATGATTTCAAGAGTGATTCTTAATTGTCGCAAAATTTATGGAGGTAATGAAACCTATTTCTACAAATAGTAATGTGAGTTTTAATGACATATATATTTTGAAGAAGATGCAATTGAGTGAGTCTTTTATTTGTCACAAAATTAATGGTTATAAAGGGTAATGTCTATAGATATCCACACTCCCCTCACATTGTGGGAGGGTCATGCTATCCACACTCCCTAGATGTGTGATGACTAATACTAGTTTTCTACTAGAGATATTAGGTCAAAAGGTTTGAAGATTTCGCATTTGAATTATCTCTAGGTTAGATCAATATTGTAAAAACTCCAACACATTTCAAGCAAGGAAGGGATCGGACATGGGAGATGGAATTAAGGGTTTAAAGGGAAACCAGTGATTTACTTTATTTACTTGTTTGTATTATTAGGATTTAACATTTTAAAAATTACATTAGGAACATCGCTTGTTATTATTGTCTACATATGAGATATGTGTGTGCTAGCTATGCCTAAATATTCAACACACATACAATATTATGGTTCAATAAACACATTAGTTACTAATGTCTCTAGGTTATTAATGAATTAATTAATAAGTTGTCAATTTGAAGTTATATTATATGAATATAAATATCATCAATAAGAAAATAATTAGTTCCCATCTTTAAATATTAAATGAAGTTATAATAATTAGTTCTCATCTAAGACTCTTTTATTTCTATATTAGACTTTATTATCCAAAATGAATTATTCTTTATAATTATTCCTTTAGTCAAAGGGTCATTACAATTGGAAAAGACCACCAACGTGGGAGACAACTTCCTTTTTGAGGAGTTTAAAATGATAAGAGTCTATGGTTTGGAAGAGAGGCCATATCAAAAGTGAGTGTTGAATTTGGTAGAGAAGCCATATCAAGAGACTGAGAAAACTGAAATTCATTGAGTTACTGACTAAAAAGACAAGCATATTAAATTAAATATTGATCAGATGAATTTCAAGGAAAAGCCAAATATACACAAGTAGGTGAAAAGACTAAAAATTCAGCCAGAAATCAATCAACGCATAGATAAATAAGGGATAGATGGCATATAAATATTTTATCCTTCACTCATCATCTATGCACAGAAAAAAAAAAGACATTTGAATCTATAGGCCTTTAAACACTGAAGTGACGATCGTCGATTTGGCTCCTAGCTGACTTCTCAGGCACAGAATGATGACTAAAGGGATAAGGGACAAAAGATAAAACCACAATTTTTACATAATAATCAATAAAACCCACACATATAAGTCATTGAAATCAGAGGTTGGGTTCGCCAAGGGAAATCAATTCAAAAAAACAACGATGGGATGGTAGATGCGAGATGGAATTAGGGTTTAAAAGGACTTGGGTGATTCCAAGTCAATTGAGGATCACATTTGGGATTCGATATGTGATTCCTTGCTTCCTCACATAGTTTCTTCCAAGAACACCAACTAAGCAGAAGGAGCTAACACTTTCACTACCACAAATACGAGACAAATTCAAAGTAGTTCGTGACATGATAGGGTCTGTTAAAAAAATATAGTGTGTTGATCACGACATGGAAGAAATGAGGAATCTCCTTGAGTTTGTTCAACAAGTGTACATGGAGATTAGAGGAGAGGGTCCTCGAGGATCCCATTTTGGAGTTAAAACTAGATTACAAGACTTACAACACAAGGATGATGAACCTGCTAGAGAATCCTCATTTCGAGAGAGGAAAATATGTAAATTCCTCTTTCAAACAACCACAAACACTAGTACATGGAGGCATATTATGAATGGAGATGCATGTCTCCATAGATGTAGACTTAATTTCATAAATTACAAGTTTACCAACAAATAGCGTAGTCTTATGAAAATTTAGTCTTATGGCGTGATGGAGCTGTTCGAGACACCAATGTGACTCTTCATATCGTGTAAATAAAATTGCAACACAGATGGAGGCTAATTGAATAGAAGTTTTTATTTGAGAATTGAAGTTGTCGCCTTGCTGCAATTCATTCTTGTCCAAAAAGACTTGGAATCCATGTCGAAGAAGTCGATGGTAGAGGTAGCTGGCAAAGTTTTTAAAAACATCACCAAGAGACTAAGATATATTTTCACCAATGACACAAGGCACGAGCTACATCCTCCAGCACCCGCTCACAGGATCGTTCTAATCCCCATTATTCGAGCTGAATTAGCTCTTTTAGATTCCCCGATGGAATCCCCTACTAACACTCGATCCACAGGTCCTTTTACTTTCCTTCACATCCTCCTACACTTGACCATGATTATCCCCGACCCTATATCAGGGTTCAGGGTTTCGAGCTTTCCGTTGTCGAGAGTCACTGCACTCTCCAACTCTCGATATCCGATGAGATCCTAGTGCATTATCCCTCCAGGCTAGGCCTTCAGTCCACGTGACCGTCTCCTATATGACCGCAGCCATATACTGTTGTCGGGGTTTCGGACCTTTCGATGTCGATGTGCACACACCCTTTGGATTCACGATCCTCCGATTCCCGACGTACTTTGGCCCTCCTGGCTAAGCCATGGGCCAATGTGACGTCTATATCGTGACCACAACCATATAGGTTCCCATTGGGGTTTCGGGGTTTGCGGTGTCAATATGCATGCGTCCTTTGGAATCGCAATTCTCCTATCCCCGATCCTCCGATGACTCTCAGTCGTTGACCTGTCAACGATCCTTTCACCCGTCACGAAAATCTGCCACCTGTCCTCCTTGCTAGGCTCCTTTGTGGCCCACCTTTGTCACGATCGGGAAATCACGTGTCGCCATTTCGCGATTCTAAATGCTACGATTTTTTTGCCTATGGAGTTCACGAAGTGCCGAACTCCAACTCCTCTCAGATCCTTGACACATGTCTATTCTGAGATCCACAACTGTGGTCTCTTCTCGCAATTTCGGGGTTCAACAGGCCTCAAACTCTCAGTCTCGAGACTCCCGATGTGTCGGCGACGCTCAATCCTTTGGCACCTGTCCTTGCAGATGGACGGTCCAGATCTCTTCGGGATTTCGAGACTTGCAGTGTCTCAATTCTTACGACCTCAGGAATCCCGATTTCCTGAGTGCCGATATCCTGATGGCTAAACCTCATGCAGCTTCCACAGATCCGATGGTTGTCGCTCTCCTCTTATGTGTGCTTCTTTCGACGCTTTCCTAGACGTAGACTCTTCAATGGTCCAGATCTCTCTATCTGTCGATCTGACAGTTGTTGTTCTCTCACCTGAGCTTCCTGCACATTCTTCCTGCCTTGGGAGAATTTCCAAGGTCCCAGCGGCCTCGACCTTTGCTTCTTTTCTCTCTCTGCGAGCTCCTTTTACCTTGATCCTCGTTGTGCATATGAGAACATTGACTCCTCCTGAGCTTGTTATCTTTGAATCCTCGAGGATTCTTCAAATGCTGCATTCCTTGCAGAGTCTCCTCACACACACGCTAGTACTGTCCCTCCTGAGTTTGGTCAAACGCTCAGACGCCTTGGGGTATTTTTTCCCTCTTCTCCCTCAGATGGAGAAATTGACGCCTTCCTGGCTGTCCTGCTACTCAAGAAACTAAATTGCTGAGTATTTCTGGGTATTCAACAACCCAGTGAAGATCCCTCAGTGGATTCTTCCTTCAGTTCATAGAACTCAAAGAGTTCTTTCCTCTTCTGTACCTGAATGCACAAAGTCTCAATGCCCACCTGGCGGAGTTTCTTTCTCCTTCACAGAACGTTCAACAATTCTATTTCCTTTCATGCACTCTTTGCACATGCTCAATTCCCACCTGGAAAAGCTTACCAGAATCCTCAAAGATTCTGGTTCCTCTTAAGAACTCACAGCATAGTTCTTCTCCAACGCACCTTGTGCCTGTGCTCAATGCCCACTTGGCAGAGCTCTACATAATTCACACCAGAATTCTGTCTGCAACTGTGTCTCTCCTACACAACCTTGAGGTCTTCCTCCTGAATTTGATGATTCCAGCTTCTGTGCCGCAGCACGTCTTTGTATGACTCCTCAGAGTTCATAAGTACATGCATGCACTGGTATTCAGAGTCCGCAACACTCTGTCATGCCCTCATGGCATGAAACCTCAAAGACCTTCAACCTTGAAATAAAAAAAAACTCCCTGCAAATGCACAACTATAGCATACATTCACAGCATAAAAGGAACACTCGCAGACATCCATATAACACAGAACTCATGCAGGAAAAACTGTTGTTTGTATTAAAAATGGAAAAAATGTCTGTATCTTTAAAATGGTGTTCCTGAGCTCTCTTAGGCTCTCATACAATATTCCAACTAACTCTCTCATTTGGAATGAGATCTCCGAATCTCTTTTTACCTGAGGGCTCTATCGAGCGCTTCCCTCCAGGATTTACCTACCCTAATAAATTTACAAATAAATGGTTGTCTAGTCCAGCACCTGGAACTAGATCTCAGTCGATCTACAATAAAGGCCAATCTACCTAACGTCTGCATAAAAGCACGACTTCCCATGGCTCAACAGCCTAAGCATTTAAATTACATTCATAACAAATATTAAATGAGGGTACGCCTCCCTTTCAACATTTGAATGCATGCGCGCTGACGTGGCTAGCTAGCCGGCTAGCTGCGTGGAGAGATGCTCCTGCATCATACTCCTCAGCTGCAAAATCATGAGCTCCTGCTCATGAACTTCCCCTCTGAGTTGTTGGAATCCTCTTGGATCCCAAATAAGTCTTTGGAGCTTTCCATCTGCTCCATTCTGTTGTTGTTGTTGCTTCTACATTGCTTCTACTGTTGTTGCTCTTCTGCTCAGCCTCTCCCTGCTGGCAGTGTCTGTTGACTTCAACATCAGCTCCATGATCTCACTGATCACTTCATCCAGCTGCTCCCATGGTTGGTTCTGTTCTTGCAGTCTCCTCAGCTGCAAAAATTTTTGGCCATTGGGAAGATCATCATGATCTCCCACGCCTTCCTCCTTACCTGTTTCCAACCTCACCTGTTGGATGTGCCTTCCCTGCACTCTCACCCTTTCTTCTAGGGATTCTATCTGCTGCCACAACTCAGCAAAACATATGCTGTCTGCCTCTTCCTCTTCTGCCCCTACTATAAACTCCCACGTTGCAGTCTCTTCAGCTTCAACGCTGAATGCGTTGAGCCATTCCTCGGAATGCTCACTCTCTTCTTCCGCTTCTTCTTCTTCTTCTTTCGTCATCTCTAATGCTACAACGCTCTCAGCTTGTTGGCTGAAATCATTGAACTATTCCTCAGAACACTCATTCTTCCCTTCATCCGCTTGGGCAGTCTCAAATGTCTGCTCCAATTTCCTTTTGACAGTCACAGTTGATTGTTCCCCTCTTGTTGCTATATCATCTGCAACACAATTTTCTGCCTCCTCCTGGGAAAATGGTAGGAATACTTGTATCCCCCCAATCATCATTCGACTCCTCATATCTTCCCCTGTCAACTGTACCTTCTGATCCGATTCTGAGCTCTCCTTCTCTGTCCACTCCTCTGGCTGAATCTGACTTATCAGTTCACCCCTACCCATATGGCAATATGGGATGCTTCTGCTGCCCTCCTGGAAAATTTGGAGATCAACCGATCCCATCTTGATCAACAACCCCTGCTAAATTGAACTCTCCTCTGAGTCCTTGAGACTTTCAGATAGTGTCAAACGCTCATCTCTGCAAACCTGTCAATATGAGACACTCTCACTACCCTCCTGGTAGTCTTCGAGATCCCGCAACGATATCTGATCATTGCCCAGCTGACAATGCAAAGTTTCCTGGCTATCCTCATGACAATCCGTGAGATATTCAACTGATCTCAACTCGTTGCCCTCTTGGCAATCTGGAATTTCTTCTTCTCTACCCTCTTGGTAGTCTTTGAGATCATCAACCAATCTCATTTCAAATTCCAAATCATTGAGACTTTCCCCAGTCTCTGGTTCGCATATCTGAACCAATTCCTCCTCTGTGGCTTTGAGGTTTTCAACATACCTCAACCATTCCTTTAATAGCCTACGCTGTCTTATGACCATCAGCTCCCTGACTGGCCACTTCAGCCTTGGCGTCTTCATGGGCCACTCATACACCCATCTCGGCTTCCTATCCTTCTGCATCTTCAATTCGAGCTCCTCCATCTCTCACTTTATGTCAGCGAGCTCTTTATCCATCTCTGCTACGCTCATCAGCTCTGGGATCTTCCTTTCAACATGCTTATGGCCTTCAGTAGCCATCTTTCTATGTTTATCCACCGCCCTGGAAGACCTGCTGCTATCACTCCGCATCAAGAGTGTCTCCAACTTCATCTTACAGTCCCACTGACTGTCTCCTTGATTGTTTCCTACCTGTAAACAATCGTTACAGAGTCTTCCAACGCTCTGTCTTCTTCTTGCCTCCCTTTTTTTCTCCTCTTGACTGAAATATACAGACAAGCAATTATCTCTGATACCACAACTGACGCAAGGCACGAGCTACATCCTCCAACACCCGCTCACAGGATTATTCTAATCCCCATTATTCGAGCTGAATTAGCTCTTTTAGATTCCCCGATGGAATCCCCTATTACACTCGATCCACAAGTCCTTTTACTTTCCTTCACGGCCTCCTACACTTCACCGTGATTATCCCCGACCCTGTATCGGGGTTCGGGGTTTCGATCTTTCCGCTGTCGAGAGTCAGTGCACTCTCCAACTCCCGATCTCCGATGAGCTCCTAGTGCATTATCCCTCCAGGCTAAGCCTTCATTCCATGCGACCGTCTCCTATATGACCGCAGCCATATAATATTGTCGGGGTTTCGGACCTTTCGATGTCGATGTGCACACACCCTTTGGATTCATGATCCTCCAATTCCCAACATGCTTTGGACCTCCTGGCTAATCCCTGGCCCAATGTGACCTCTATCACGTGACCACAACCATATAGGTTCCCATTGGGGTTTCAGGGTTTACGGTGTCAATATGCATGCGTCCTTTGGACTTGTGATTCTCCTTTCCCCGATCCTCCGATGACTCTCAGTCGTTGACCTGTCAACGGTCCTTTCACCCATCGCAAAAATCTGCCACCTGTCCTCCTTGCTAGGCTCCTCTGTGGCCCACCTCCGTCATGATCGGGAAATCGCGTATTGCGATTTCGCGATTCTAAATGCTACGATTTATTTGCCTCCGGATTTCACGAAGTGCTGAACTCCAACTCCTCTCACACGTCCAGTCTGAGATCCACGGCTGTCGTCTCTTCTCGTAGTTTCGGGGTTCAAAAGGCCTCAAACTCTCAGTCTCAAGACTCCCGATGTGTCGGCGAGGCTCGATCCTTTGGCACTTGTCCTTGCAGATGGACGGTCCAGATCTCTTTGGGATTTTGAGACTTGTAGTGTCTCAATTCTTACGACCTCAGGAATCTCGATTTCCCAAGTGTCGATATCCCGATGGCTAAACCTCGTGCAGCTTCCACAGATCCGACGGTTGTCTCTCTTCTCTTCTGTGCGCTTCTTCCGACGCCTTCCTGGACGTAGACTCTTAAACGGTCCATATCTCTCTATCTGTCAATCTGACGGCTGTTGTTCTCTCACCTGAGCTTCCTGTGCATTCTTCCTGCCTTGGGAGAATTTCCAAGGTCCCAATGGCCTCGACCTTTGCTTCTTTTCTCTCTCTGCGAGCTCCTTTTACCTTGAGCCTCGTTGCGCGTATGAGAACGTTGACTCCTCCTGAGCTTGTTATCTTTGAATCCTCGAGGATTCTTCAAATGCTGCAGTCCTTGCAGAGTCTCCTCACGCACACGCTAGTACTGTCCCTCCTGAGTTTGGTTGAACGCTCAGACCCCTTGGGGGATTTTGTCCTTCTTCTCCCTCAGATGGAGAAATTGATGCCTTCCTGGATGTCCTGCTACACAAGAAACTAAATTGTTGATTCTTTCTGGGTATTCAACAACCCAGTTAAGATCGCTCAGTGTATTCTTCCTTTAGTTCACAGAACTCAAAGAGTTCTTTCCTCTTCTATACGTGAATGCACAAAGTCTCAATGCCCACCTGGCGGAGTTTCTTTCTCCTTCACAGAATGCTCAACAGTTCTATTTCCTTTCATGCACTCTTTGCACCTGCTCAATGCCCACCTAGCAGATCTTCCCAAAATCCTCAGAGATTCTGGTTCCTCTTAAGAACTCACAGCATAGTTCTTCTCCAACGCACCTTGTGCATGTGCTCAATGCCCACTTGGAAGAGATCTACAAAATTCACAGCATAATTTTGTCTGCAACTGTGTCTCTCCTACACAGCCTTGCCTCCAAGGTATTCAACAACCTTGAGGTCTTCCTCCTGAATTTGATTATTCCATCTTCTGTGCCGCAACACGTCTTTGTCTGACTCCTCAGAGTTCATAAGTACACTCATGCACTGGTATTCATAGTTCGCAACACTCTGGCATGCCCTCATGGCATGAAACCTCAAAGACCTTCAACCCTGAAATCAAAACAGACTCCCTGCAAATGCAAAACTACAACATACATTCACAACATAAAAGGAACACTCGCAGACATCCATATAACACAAAACTCATGAAGGAAAAACTGTTGTTTGTATTAAAAATGGAAAAAATGCCTGTATATTTACAATGGTGTTCCTGAGCTCTCTCAGGATCTCATACAATCTTCCAACTAACTCTCTCATTTGTAATGAGATCTCTGAATCCCTTTTTACCTGAGGGCTCTATCAAACGCTTCCCTCTAGGATTTACCTACCCTAATAAATTTACAAATAAATGGTTGTCTAGTCCAACACCTGGAACTAGATCTCAGTCGATCTACAATAAAGGCCGATCTACCTAACATATGCATAAAAGCACGGCTTCCCATGGCTCAACAACCTAAGCATTTAAATTACATTCATAACAAATATTAAATGAGGCTACGCCTCCCTTTCAGCATTTGAATGCATGCGTGCTGACGTGGCTGGCTGGCCGGCTGGCTGCATGGAGAGATGTTCCTGCATCAACCAACAAATATGTAGGATCAAATAACATGATATTAATAACTCCAAGGGATAATAGTATTGATGATGTAAGGATGAGACAGTTTGTACTTTCTGTAGAGAATGATGTCGTGGAAACGTTTACAAATCTTTTTATAATTAACACATGTGTTCAATTGCAATGTGTTTTTATGAAAAAATGGGGTGAAAATAAAGATAGTAAGAGTTCAACAAAATATTCATTCAAATTTTCAAAAATCTCAATAAAAACATTAATCTCTTGAAACAACACATTTGTATCTATTAAATTTTTTTAATGAATATTTGGGATTTCACTTAAAGGAAAAGGGATCCTCAAATCAATGTATCTACAAAAAAATATGTTATCATAGTTTAAATGATGAACTTTTCTTTTATGCTATGAAGAGGATGGAGGATAAATAGACTTGAGCAAGGAAAAATAATGGTTGAGATAAGTCTAGACAACCTCATTATATAATTATAATCAAAGAGTTCCAAAACCACTAGAGACAAATAATGTGGTTGACCAAGAAAAATTTCCATGGTTTAATCCTTGTGGTGTACAACATGACCAATAGACATCTTTAGTTGCCAAAGAGGCTTTCCAACAAGCAAAGTTAAGCTAATATTGATCAACCAAATGATCTAAATAATTATGTGGGTGAATGGACCAGTATGATCGACAATGTTTCTAATGATCAAACAAATGAAAGAATCATTGATGCTACCATCATTGATAGGGAATTATCACCCAATCCATCCCAAGAGGAAGTCAAGAGGATAATTTGTGAGAAGGATTGGGTTACTTAGGAATGTAGGGGTAAGCAAATTAAAAAATAATCCAAAAGTAATCCAACTCAAAGTAACCTAATTTAAATTCTAACCAATCCAAATCCCAGTAATAAAAATCAAATAAATCCAAGTATGTGACCACATGGAACTCCTAAAGGAACCGAACCAACTCAAGTTATGAATAAAAAGTGGATACTTTAAAAAAAAGTTATGAATTATGTTTGCATAATTGTATGTTGGATTCTAGGGCATTAAAAAATGTTACGCCAATAAAATTTATGAAAATATTAGGAATTGAAACCACCAAACCTTATAGTAAACAACTTGGCGGTTCCATTCCTTCACCGTGAGATCCTTGAGAAGAAACCAATGTGAAAAGTAATTTGTTTTAAGAAATTATATCATTTAGATATTAAAATGACATCTTAATGAGAACAAATGCATTATATTTTAAGAGGAAATCTAGCATTCCATTATTAGTGATTTTTTATTTATTTATATAATCTTCTCATGAATTAAGGTTATATATTTTGGAAGCTTTAATTCAAGTTTCTAAGTTTCAACATTTTACACCATATTGCAATATGTTGTGCATGTACCCAATAATTCTTCCTAGTAATAAGATTGTCTTTTTTTATAGATTTCTATTACAATTGACATGTGATGAGACGAAAGCATCCGGTTACATCAACCCTTACATTTTTTAGTTTAAAGAAAATATAATATAGTTTATTCATAATATCATTAGTTGAGTTTCATTTGCATCATGAATTTCTTACAATACATCCCAAAATACATCTTAAATAAACTCAAATTTAATCACCATGGATTTCATCAATATATACATTAACATAATAGAATGGTGATATACAAAATGGTTCCATGAATGTAACAACCATTGTATAACTCCATCCATGCAAATCCAATTTTAGAGGTTAATTTAAAAAATAAAAACATTATTGTAGAAGTTGCTTGTATCAAAAAATAAGAGAACAATGTTGTCACAACAAAACTATATTTATTGTTCTATATATCAATGCAATTGTAATGATGGCTTTCTTTAAAGTTAAATATATAAACACACACTAAACTAGGAGTTGATTTGATTCTCATCCAAGAACTTCCTAAAACTACTTTAAAAGACAAATCACATCAAAACATTTTATACTTGACAACAAATGACTAAATATTAGTACACAAGACAAGTAAGAGTGATTTTGAAAATGTATCATAAAAAATAGATGTAGTCCAATAATAAAAAAATAATATTTAAAAATACACAATTAAGGAAAACATAAAAATGGTATTACATAATCACTATTTTCTAAATCCAAATTTATGGACATAATTTTGTCAACGTTGTACTACTTTATAAATATATAAATCCAAATGTGTGACTACTTTCTTTCCTAATTTTGTCAAGGTATATTGTAAATTTGCAGGGCCATATTTGGTCTTGTCCATGTATAGGTACAGGCCCAAATTCAGCCTTGTACCTGTACATGGAAAAGGCCGAATATGGCTCTTTCCACGTACAGGTATAGGCCAAAATTCGGCCCTATACCTGTACATGGTTAGGGCCATATTACATGGTAATGTTTTCTATAGGGTGTGATATGTAATAGATCAAGCATGTAGTGTCTACGTAAGCTAGGTTCACTATTAAATATGATTCTATGCTTATAGATCTCAATATAAGTAGAACCATAATAAGGATTAATGAGTTTAATCACGAGGTATATACTACATAATGTTGTCTTAGATATAATGTAATGATTATGGAAACAACTAGTATCCATATTAAGCTGATGATAATTTGGCCCTGTCCATGTACAAGTATAGGCCCGAATTCGGGCCTATACCTGTTCATGGACAGGGCCAAATATGGTCCTGTCAACAATCTAAAAAAACAAACTTAATTCCTAACTTAAAAATCTAAATTATAATTCTATTATAGTAATTAAATCTAATCTAAACATACCTTATTGATGCCCGCTACTCCAACGTCCACAACACCGTCGTTGCTCCAACATCCATCGCCCGTCCGCCAGCAGCAAGATCCCCTAGCACAACAACCTCTTGGCACAACAGCATCAAACACCCCTCTAAGACAACAACCTCTCAGCAAAACGGGCTCTCAGCACAAAAACCTCTCGACACTCTCAACACAACAACCTCTCAGCAAAACGGGCTCTCAACACAACAACCTCTCGACACTCTCAACACAACAACAAAAAAACACTCTCCGAACTCACAAAAACTATGACAGGTTTGATGTGCGGGAAATATATTAACATTTGTTCAACCAAAATATAGTTCGACCGAAACATTTTTTCGGTCGGAATATCTTTCGACCGAAAAAGCATTACCGGATGAAAACATATCCATCCAGCTAAAAATGTACACAGAAATTGAGTTCATCGTCAGGATGTCATTCGATTTGATGTTCAAAGGTTCGACCGAAAGATTTTTCGATCGAAAAGTAGTACTTTCGGCCGAAAAAATAAATAAGTTCGGCCAAAAAAATAATTTTCGGAATGTTGGAGACCCATTTGTCACGAAAGTGTAACCCACCTTCATGATTCCACCCTTATATGTTTTTGTTGTATAGATTGTAATATGGAATTTGTTTTAGCAGGATTGTTGGATTTATAAGTTTTTGTCGTCTAAATTCTAATATGGAATTTGTTTTAATGACACATCAGTATAATTTTATCCAGTAACCAATTGGAAAAAAATCATTAATGTACAAGTCTATTGATTAAGGCTAAAAATTGGAAATGTCGCTCTTGATCACATCATAATATTCTTTGATGTTATATCAATTACAAAGACTGAGTTATGTATTTTTATTTCTTTGTTTTCTAATGAATGTGTTCTCTGCAGTTTTCACCTATAAAGTCTTCTTGCACATAATTGATTGGTGGAACACTTGTGGATGTTGGAAGATAAAAGGGCAGGACTAGATTCACGGCTCTCACCTACAAGCTCACAAGTAGTCTATGGGAGTTTTGTTTCAAATTATTTGAACTTAAAATATTTAATTTTTCTCATACCTAATTGAAATCGATAGTCCACTTGAAATGCCAATACTTAAAATCAGATATTATTTCAACAAATATAATAGAAATTGACAACAACAACAGAGAAAAGAGAGGCAAGAATCTAAAAAATAAAGGCGGTGGTCTAAAACAATAAAAAAAGAACAAAAGTAATTTCTCAAAGCAGAAATGCCAGCCATGAGAAAGCCAACTCATCCAAAGTTAGCCACATTAAAACAATTTGAAAAACTTGAATTTTAGTAGCGGAAGCATTGTATAAATTATGTAGCACTTTAATTACACATTGTTCACAAAATAGATTGGACCAAAAAGTAATCTATAAAATACATTGAAAGATAAATTAAAAATAACTTAATCAATGATAATGCCTTCCATTCAAAAATCAAGCAAGCTATAAAATATATACATTTGCAAAAATATACAAGGAATCACATTATAATAATAATAATAATCTATTTTTAAGGTCACGGTCAAGACAACACACTAAATTGGTGTATGAGACCTCCTTGTTTGTGGGACAAGGGACCCCCCTTCGCCCAACGATTTGACTAGTAATGTCTACGAAGGTATACATAACCTACCCCCCTCTGGATTTGAAACAATGCATCTATTTAGAAGACCTTCAATATTTAGAGGACCTTCAAAATATATTTAATGCAAAAATATATAGAGTTTCATTTAGAATTACTATGGACCCGAGTAAAGTTAAAATGTTTCAAGAAATTCTTCATTAAATTTGTCTCACAATTTCCATTGTTATGATCTTAAGATATCTTGGAGCATGTTTATTTTCATCATGCAAGTATTTTTCTTGTTTGATGTTTACAATGTCCGGGGTTCATGGGTCACACTTTAGTGGATATAATTTGCAGTATTGAGGTTGTATGCAAAGGGCATCCAACAACTAATGAAGGTAAATATAAAATGTTTCACTTTGGAATTAGAATTATTTTTACACCCTCTTCGTCTTAAGATATGAAATTCTAGGAATGTTTTCGAGGAATGTTTTTGTCCTGTAGTTGCTTCTCTTATTCTCCAATATGCTAATTATATTCTCAACAATTTTCATTTAAGTTCTCTTTCATATCGGTTGGTTGCTAATATGTGAAGAGAATGCATATACTCGAATATACTCGATCCAACATTGAAATTTGTTGAAATTTGTTTTAAGCCTGAAAATATGCATATAGAAATGGTTGAGGTTTTTCATGATACGCATATATAAATTTACTAAAACCATTGTACACCTATTCCTCGTGAACTAAACCACTAGTCTGATGATGTGGTTAAAATAGTTATATTAATGGATACACGCATTCACCTTCCCTTTTCTTAGCTTCAAAGGATAAGGATGTAGGAGCAAAGGCGTAAGATAAACAAAAAGAGTAAGTGGTAAAGATAGAGATAATGTGATGCAAACGACCACCCGGCACGTCCGCTCCCACTAGGACGTTCTTTTTTCCCAGGCCCGAAGAGCTGAACCGCCCTTCAAATCCCTTATTGGGACTTCTCCGCACCCACAAGATGCTCTTTACGATCTCCCTGCTGCCTTATCGGGAAATCAGACCTCGCGTATTTGGGAGTCCTGAACTCACGATATCGGGTCTTGTAAATCCATCAACTCCGATGAATACTTACCACGGCTTCCTGGCCTCTGTCGGGAATGATTCCATCGAGAAATCGGAACTTACGACGTCGAAAAACACTTACCTCTCGTGTTCCCGATCCCCGATCCCCGATGCCACCTATCCTCCACTCCAGGCTTTAACCTTGTCGAGAAATCGCATATCGAGTTTTCGCATTTTCCGTGGTCGATGTTCACGGGACCTTCCAAATCCCGAACTCCGATAGCCTGACACCTGTTCTCCACTCAGCTCGTCAACTGCGCGGATATCGCGATTCGGGTTTTCGCGAATTCTCTTGTTGTGAGTCTCTCGTCAACGAGAACTCCGAAATGCCGAACCCCGAACTCTTCAGATCCTTGGACACGCGTCCTTTAGATTAGCGGCCATGATCGTGTCTGGAAATCGTGGATCGTGATTTCGATATGCTCGAGTTTCACAACTCCAGAAACCCCGATATTTCGAACTTTGATTCTCCAGGATTGTTCACCACGTGTCCCTGCTGTTTGGACGGCTCTGATCCAATCGAGAAATCACGGATCATGATTCCTATATGTAATAGTTTCTTGCCTTTGGAAAACCCGATGCTCCAAACGCTGACTCGTCCAGATCTCCTGCCACGCGTCCTGCCAAGATCTATGGTTGAGATCCCTTCTCGAGATTTCGGGACTTTCAAGGTCTCGATTCTCAGCCTTATGAAAACTCGATGATGCCAATATCCCGATGTCTCCTCTAGGACTCCTCCTCTTCTCCTTCGATGCTTAAGACCTGCACAACTTTCCAAGATTTGACAGCTGATGGGATTCCGCTGTTCTCCGCTACTCTCTGCTACGAATCCTGACCGTCGCTTCCCTTTACTCACGGATTTCTTGAGAAGACTAAAATTCCTTCCAGAACCCACTTTCCAACACTTGCACTTGCAACCTCTGTTCGAATCTTCCTCGACCTGAACCTCCTGGGCTCTCTTTCATCTGTACCAAGAAGGTGCTATACCTCCTGAGCTTTCTTACTCTGATTCTTTCAGAGGTATTTGCGCGCACTCCTTGCGGAAATCATTCAACAACTCCCCAAGTGTTGAATCCTTCTGACTCTGCGCACTTCCTGCAACAACAGTCTTCAATTTCCTTGATCAGATTCACAAATGAGGCTTCTGATTCAGCCTGCGCACTTCTTGCACGACTTCAACAACCCACTTCCACTTCTGGGTGAATGAGAACAAAAGTTAAACTACTGAGCCTTCATCGACGCACTCCATGTGGATGAATTCAACTGCACACCTTGCAGGAATCTCCTGGCTCAAATAGAGAAACAATTGAAACTCATTTTGTCTCCCTCTCAGACTTCAATTAAAACATGAAATCACATGCACAGCATATACAAAGCAAATGCATAACCAAAAAACAAACATTCATGAGCACAAACACAATACTCAGAGAATAGACACATAACCATGTATTTGAATCAAAGATTTCTTCTATTAATTCAATATTTGTACATGGATGTTCTCTACACAGTTCTTTGCTTGCTCCTCTATTCCTGAATGTTGCTAATGTTACAATGATACAATGAGGGTGTCTATATCCGTTTTCCCTCCTTCCATCTAAACTGTCTACTCTAGAAATAAATCCTACCTACCTACATTAAATCTATTAAATGCCTCCTATCTATTTCAGACAAGAGCATATGGCTCGAGGTCTGTTACAACATACAAAAGGCACTCCTTCATAAAGGATCATTTAAAACTTGCGCTACAATCCCAAAGCACTTTTCAAAATTTTGGGTTTGTTTATCCAGCTGATCTCCGCTTGATGTGTTGGCTCGCTTGCTGAGTTGGCGATGCTCCTGCATCATACTCCTCGGCTTGAAAACTTTCATGGGCTCCTAGCCATGAGCTCTTGCATGGTCCTTCCATGCTTTTGAATGATTGCTTCTGTCTCCCAGCTAGCATCCTCCACTGGGTGATTTTTCCATTTCTCCAGATACTCGAAGTATTTCTTCCATCTGGTTCTTTTGCTGACTCTTCTATCAAGTATCCGCTCCATCTGTGGATTTTCTTGAATCGGCATTTGCTTCTTCCAATGGATTTATGGCTGTCCTTCACTTCGAGCTCCTTCTTCCTCATCCTTATATGGATATAAGTATGAGACATTGAATGTCGGAGATATTCCGATCTCATCCGACAATTCAATTTCATAAGCGTTTTCTCCCAACTTCTTAAGGACTTTGCATGGCCCAATTTTCTTCATTTTGATCTTGTTGTATGTGCCCCTTGGGAACCTTTCCTTCCTCAGATGTGCCAGAACTAGATCTCCAACTTCGAACTGAAGTTGTCTCCAATGTTGATCCGCTCTGCGCTTATATTGTTGGTTCGACTCCAACAATCGCTACTTCACCCCGCTGTGAAGTTCTTCCATCGCCTCTGTGAATTCCTCAGTGCTTGCGCTCTTTGTCATTATCTGGTCTGAATCCCTCAGTTTAGATACTCCTCTCGGTTTCCTGCCGTATAAAATCTCAAATGGACTTTTACCTGTGCTTCTATTAATTGAGTCGTTGTAAGCAAACTCTGCCTGTGGCAACACATTGTCCCAGCTACTGTGGTGCTCTGTCACCAGACTTCTGAGTAAGTCTCCCAAGATTCTATTCACAACCTCTGTTTTCCCATCCGTTTGTGGATGATAGGCTGAACTAAACATCAAGTCAGTTCCCATCTTCTTCCAGAGTGTCCTCCTGAAATGTCCAATGAACTTTGTATCCCTGTCCGATACAACGCTTTTGGGTAAACTATGAAGTCTAACGATCTCCTTAAAGAATAAGTTTGCGATATGAGTCGCATCGCTGGTCTTCTGGCATGGTATAAAATGTGCCATTTTAGAAAACCTGTCAACCACTACAAAGATTGAATCATGTCCTCTTTGCGTCCTCGGTAATCCCAATACAAAATCCATGCTGATTTCATCCCATGGCCTCTCGGGTATGGGTAACGATTGATAGAATCCCGCATTCTGCTTTCTGCCCTTCGAATGCTGGCAAATTTTGCACCTGCCAACAAACTTATTGACATCTATTCGCATCTTCGGCTAGAAGTATGCTTCTCTCATCTTTGCAAATGTCTTATCATGGCCAAAATGCCCTGCTAATCCACCATTGTGCTTCTCTTTTAGCAGATTCTCCCTCATGGAGCAATTCATAATGCATAACTGATTTCCTCTGAACAACAATCCATTACGGATCATGTAGTCCATCCATGGGCTTCTATCTCTGAGAACTGGATTCTCAGCTGCCTCATATGCTTCAGTAAAATCTGCATCACCTACATACATGTCCTTGAGTTTTTCAAAACCCAGTGTCTTGACTCGGAACTCCTGCGGCAACAAACAGTTCCTTCTCAAAGCATTAGCCACTTTGTTAGCAGTCCCTGAAATGTGTTTAATTACAAATGTAAAACTTTGCATATACTCTACGCATTTAACAAGTTTCTGATTCAACTTCTCCTGCTGAGTCACAAACTATAATGCATGATTATCACTATACAAAACAAATTCTTTCGGGATCAAGTAATGCCTCCACTTCTTCAACGCTTGTATGATAGCATAAAATTATTTATCATACGTTGAGTACTTCACTTTGGCCTCATCCATATTCTCACTGAAATATGCAATTGGTCTGTCCTCCTGGCTCAAGACCGCTCCTATGGCAAAGCCACTTGCATCACATTTCACTTGGAATACCTTTGCAAAATCCGACAACACCAAAATCGGTTGTTCAGTGATCTTTAGCTTCAATAGATTGAAGCTCTTCTCTGCCTCTTTAGTCCAATGAAAACACTTATGTCTCTTCTTGACCGTGTCCATCATTGCTGCGCTAATTCCACTGAAGTTCCTAATGAATTTTCTGTAGAAACTTTCCAATCCGTGGAAACTTCTCACCTCGAAAATATTTCTTGGTGATGGCCAATTTTTAATTACCTCCACTTTACTTGGATCCATCCTTAATTCATTTGCCGATACGACAAATCCCAAGTAAATGAGTTCTCTCTTCATAAATGAAGACTTCCTCATGTTGATCAATAGCTTCTCTTGATGTAGCTTCCTCATGACTGCAGCTAAATGCTTCAGATGCTCTTCTTTTGTTTTTCTGAAAATCAATATGTCATCTAGATAAACAATGAAAAACTTACCAATGAATTCTTTCAACACTTCACTCATTAGCCTCATGAATGTACTCGGTGCATTCGTCAAACCAAATGGCATGACTATCCATTCATACAACACTTCATTGGTTTTGAAGGCTGTCTTCCATTCATCACCTTCCCTCATGCGAATCTGATGGTATCCGCTTTTCAAATCAACCTTTGAAAAGAATTCTGCTCCACTAAGACAGTCCATCAAGTCATCCATCCGTGGCAATGGAAACTTGTATCTAATGGTTATATTGTTAATGGATCTGGAATCAGTGCACATTCTCCAACCTCCATCCTTCTTTGGACTCAGTACCGTTGGAACGACACACATACTTAGACTCTCCCTGATCAGTCCTTTATCCAGCAGTTCCTGTACCTTCCTTTTGACCTCCTCATTCTCCTACGGTGTCAACCTGTACGCAGCCTTATTCGGAAAACTAGCTCCTGGTATGAGGTCTATATGATGACTCACGCTCCTCATCGATGACAACGAATGAGGTAATTCGTCCACCACAATATCAACGAACTCTTCCAACAGTTCCTGAATTTCCTCCGGCAAATCATCCACTCTTGTACTGGTCAAAACAAATTTCGGTTTCCTGACCACAAAGAATTGTGGATCCTCCTTTTTCTTTACTTCTGCCAGAAGTTCCTTCCCACTCATGAGAAGTACCCTATTGTTCACTTCTGGTTTCACCTCCTTATCTTTTATCGGAAGTAACATATGTGTTCTCCCGTTCTTATCTAAAGTATATGTATTCATCTTTCCATCATGAACTACGTTTCTATCATATTTCCATGGTCTGACTAGCAATAAATGACATACATCCATAGGAATAACATTACAGCGAATTTTATCATTATATCCTCCTATGTTGATGTCAACTAAGCACTGTTTAGTGACACTCACCTGATGTCCCTTCTGTAGCCATGAAACCTTGTATGGACTCGGGTGATCAGTCGTCTCCAGCTCCAGTTTCTCCACCATCTCGGTTGAAACGAGATTGTCGGTGCTTCCACTATCCACAATAACCTTGCATTTCCTGTCCTTGGTCTTGCATGCAGTTTTGAACAGTCTGCTTCTCTGAGTTGTGTCCTCCACCTCCTTCTCGGGTGTAACGAGAACTTTACGCATCATCAATGACCTTTCGTCTTCTGCGTCTTCTGCTTCAACAGTTCTCCTATGTGCTTCGACGATGTGAGCTTCTCCCTTATCTATCTTCCTATCTGGACAATCAGCTGCCTTGTGTCCATTTTTACCACATGTGTAGCATGTGATTACTCCTCCTCGACCTCTTCCCCTACCTCTGGTACGAGGAAAAGTATTTTCATCAACATAATCTCCTCGCTGATCATTTTGTTGTCCCCTCGGCTCAACATATGGATGCCTCTCTGAGGTTCCACCTCTTTCTGTCCTAGTTTGAGGCTTCTTCCAGTCATCCTTAGATTTCTGGAACCTATCTGGGGTAACTGACTTACCTTTCGGCTGGCTCCTACCCCTACCTCGCTGTGCAGGCTTACGGCTTAGATTTTCTTCTGCCTTTAGCGCCATCTGATATGCATCCTCAACCGTTCTGATGGTTGTCATACTCATCTCGTCCTGGATATCGTATCTTAAGCCATTCATATACCTGGCGACTTTTTCATCATCGCTCTCCCGATGACCTGCTCTGATATTGAGCTTATAAAATTCTTCGGTATACTCCTTTACCGTCATCAACTTCTGTCTCAGGTTCTGCATTCTCCTGAACAGTGTGATCTGATAATCCCTTGGGATGAATTTTGCCTTCATCTTGGCAATCATTCGATCCCAACTTTTGATCTTTTATTTACCTTTGGAACGTCTATCTGCTTGAAGTTCGTCCCACCATAATGTTGCATGTCCCTTCAGTTTAGTGATAGCATGCCTAATCTTCTTATCTTCTTCGATGTCTTCATAATCGAAGTAAGTATCAAGAACTCTGATCCAATCTAACATCTCTTCTGCATCCAGACTTCCCTCATAGACTGGAATGTCCATTTTTGTCTTTGAACTCATCCGGGCGATAGCTTTAATCAATCGCTCATTGGCTGCAACTTGTCCTTGTTGTTCGACTTCAAATTCGCCTTCATAGTCACTTAGATCTCCAACATTTGTTGTGCGTCTCTGCACTGATTCCATATCTTCCAATCTTTCTCTGAGATCGCGTATATGCCTTTCCATCTCTGGATTCCCTGCCATCCTACCTCTTCTTCGCACATCCCTGTCCTCTGGATCAGGCGATTGCCTTTCCCTTCTGGGTGGCATGGTAAAATTCCCTCTTTTCTCTCTGTCGCAGAAAACAAAGAGTTCTCGCTCTTATACCACTTGATGCAAACGGCCACCTGGCGCGTCCGCTCCCACCAGGACCTTCTTTTTTCCCAGGCCCGAAGAGATGAACCACCCTTCAAATCCCTTATCGGGACTTCTCCGCACCCACAGGATGCTCTTTACAATCTCCCTGCTGCCTTATCAGGAAATAGGACCTCGCGTGTTTGCAAGTCCTGAACTCTTGATATCGGGTCTTGTAAATCCCCGAACCCCGATGACTACTTACCATGGCTTCCTGGCCTCTGTCGGGAATGATTCTGTCAGGAAATCGGAACTTACGACGTCGACAAACACTTCCCTCTCGTGTTCCCAATCCCCGATCCCCGATGCCACCTATCCTCCACTCCAGGCTTTAACCTTGTCGGGAAATCACGTATCGGGTTTTCGCGATTTCTGTGGTCGATGTTCACGGGACCTTCCAAACCCCGAACTCTGATAGCCTGACACCTGTTCTCCACTCAGCTCGTCAACTGCGCGGATATCGCGATTCAGGTTTTCGCGAATTCTCTTGTTGTGAGTCTCTCGTCAACGAGAACTCCGAAATGCCGAACCCCGAACTCTTCAGATCCTTGGACACGCGTCCTTCAGATTAGCGGCCCTGATCGTGTCGGGAAATCATGGATCACGATTTCGATATGCTCGAGTTTCACAACTCCGGAAACCCCGATATTCTGAACTCCGATTCTCCAGGATCGTTCGCCACATGTCCCTGCTATTTGGACGGCTCTGATCCAATCAGGAAATCGTGGATCACAATTCCTATATGTAAGAGTTTCTTTCCTTTGGAAAACCTGATGCTCCAAACGCCGTCTCATCCAGATCTCCTGCCACGCGTCCTGCCAAGATCTACGGTTGAGATCCCTTCTCAGGATTTCGGGACTTTCAAGGTCTCGATTCTCAGCCTTATGAAAACCCGATGATGCCAATATCCTGATGTCTCCTTTGGGACTCCTCCTCTACTCCTTCGATGCTTAAGCCCTGTGCAACTTTCCAATATATGACAGTTGATGGGATTCCACTACTCTCCGCTGCGAATCCTGACCGTCGCTTCCCTTTACTCACGGATTTCTTGAGAAGACTAAAATTCCTTCCAGAACCCACTTTCCAACACTTGCGCTTGCAACCTCTATTCGAATCTTCCTCGACCTGAACCTCCTAGGCTCTCTTTCAGCTGTACCAAGAAGGTGCTATACCTCCTGATCTTTCTTACTCTGTTTCTTTCATAGGTATTTGCGTGCACTCCTTGCGGCAATCATTCAACAACTCCCCAAGTGTTGAATCCTTCTGACTCTGCGCACTTCCTACAACAACAGTCTTCAATTTCCTTGATCAGATTCACAACTGAGGCTTCTGATTCAGCCTGCGCACTTCTTGCACGGCTTCAACAACCCACTTCCACTTCTGGGTGAATGAGAACAAAATTTAAACTACTAAGCCTTCATCGACGCACTCCATGCAGATGAATTTAACTGCACACCTTGTAGGAATCTCCTGGCTCAGATAGAGAAACAATTGAAACTCATTCTGTCTCCCTCTCAAACTTCAATTGAAACATGAAATCACATGCACAACATATACAAAGCAAATTCATAACCAGAAAACAAACATTCATGAGCACAAAGACAATACACAGAGAATAGACACATAACCATGTATTTGAATCAAATCTTTCTTCTATTAATTCAATATTTGTATATGGATGTTCTCTACACAGTTCTCTGCTTGCTCCTCTATTCCTGAATGCTGCTAATGTTACAATGATACAATGAGGGTGTCTATATCCGTTTTCCCTCCTTCCATCTAAACTGTCTACTCTAGAAATAAATCCTACCTACCTGCATTAAATCTATTAAATCCCTCCTATCTATTTTAGATAAGAGCGTATGGCTCGAGGTCTATTACAACATACAAAAGACGCTCCTTCATAAAGGATCATTTTAAACTTGCGCTACAATCCCAAAGCACTTTTCAAAATTTTGGGTTTGTTTATCCAGCTGATCTCCGCTTGATGTGTTGGCTCGCTTGCTGAGTTGGCGATGCTCATGCATCATAATGCCGACTAAAATTGGAACTGCATATATTGATCTCAACATGCACATCTTGAGAATCATAGTGGTATACAAGGTATTTGAACCCATCATCGCTAGGAAATTCTTGTTTTTATAGGTGTTGGACCCATGAATAGTCGGACATCAATTCTTCATGGTTAGACAACTAGGATGAAATATCATGAGGGCCCGAAAAATAACCAACCCATGTCAATTTTCATAATAAAATAAACTTGAATCTTCTTTCATCCACTGTCAAAATATAGGAAGGGGTGGCATCGGGAGTCACAACAGTGGGTACCAATCTCTATGGATGGGAACATACTTACAAAATCAAACTCCACAGGGCCCTTCTTTGGGGTGGCCTTTTCAACAACATCCACAAGCTTAAGAAATGAGAAACTAGAACCTAGAATTCATAAACATATGCTCAGGTGTCATGCACCTCCTCTCCATGCATGCTGAACTCCTTGGTTTAGATCTCTTAGAATCTTCCCGATCTCTTAGAATCTCTCTCACCTATCATTATCCTCTTACCTATAATACTAAGAGCTCTTACCAATACTAAGAGTTGATTCAAATTTATCCAATACCTCATAAGCTACCCGATCTCTCAGAAGCTCTCTCACCTATAATTATCCTCAGAATTCGGTTGGTTGTTGGCCTTTTGAACCCTTATTGCATTTGGCATTCCTGGGTTGTACAGGAATCCCGAGTGATATAAATAAAAACAAAGGAACACGCACCAGTGAGACAGAGCTCACACTTCATGATTATGCATAGAAATCAATTACATTTATAAGTCGATCGCACTCCTATGTAAGTGGATCTCAAACCCAATCTTTGTAACAATAAAACCACTTCTAAAACAATATTCTAAATTTAATTGTTTCTAGACGTATCTTCATTATTATTCTAACATCCCCCTTTAATGAAGAAACATATTTTCTATCTCTCCTAACTCTTTCCTGCATTTTTCAAAGTTCATCTTTCCAAGAGGCTTGGTAAAGATGTCAGCCACTTTATCAGTGGTATTACAATAGATCAAGTCAATTTCCTTTAAATGTATCTTTTCTCTTACAAAATGATGTTGAATTTCAATATGCTTGGTTCTGACATGATAAATTGGGTTGTGTGCCAATTTAATAGAACTTTGATTGTCACATTTGAGAATAGTTGGCCCCATTTGTTTATTTCCAATATCTTCAAGAATTTTCCTTAACCAAACAACTTCACAAGTAGCATTGCATAGAGCTTTGTACTCAACTTCAGTTGATGATAAAGAAAAAATTAGTTGTTTCTTACTGCTCCACGACACGACTCATGTACCTATGTTTAATGCATATCCTGAAGTTGATTTTCTGTCATCAGGATTTTCAACCCAATTTGAATTAGAGTAACCTGTTAACTCAACATCATAGTCATTAGTATATATAACACCAAAATTAACAGTGCCTTTCAGATATTGAAGAACTTTCTTCCCAACTTTCCAATGACTATCTGAAGGCTTAGCCATAAATGACTAAGGATGTTGATTGAGTATGCAATGTCTGGCCTTGTAGTGGTGAGGTAGTTCAGACTTCCCACCAATTGACGATATAAAGTACCATCTGTCTCTTTAGATCCATCTTCATTGTACAACTTTGCATTATGTTCTAAGGGAGTTGACATAGCTTTACATTCACTCATGTTGAACCTTTTAAGAATTTATTTTGTTTACTTACTTTGAGTGATCAATGTTTTACCAGACTCTCTCCAAACCTCAAGTCCTAGAAAGTAATGCAATTCACCGAGGTCTTTCATTTCAAACTCTTGAGATAACTGAATTTTAATCTCTTCAATTAACTTACATGCACTCACTCTAATAATGAGATCATCCACATATAAAGATATTAAAGAAAATTTTCCTTCTTCATCTTTCTTAACATATAGATTAAGATCATTCTTGCTTTTCACAAACCCATTTTGATAAAAGAAGGTATCAATCTTTACATACCATGATCTTGGTGCCTGTTTCAAACCATATAATGCTTTCTTTAACCTGCAGACTAGATGCTCCTGTCCCTGCTTGACAAACCCTTCAGGTTGAACCAAATAAACCTCTTCTTTTAAATCACCATTCAGAAAATCCGATTTGACATCTAACTGATGCAACTTCCAAATATTTTTTGGAGCTAAGGCAATCAATATTCTAATTGTATTCAATTTAGCTACTGGTGCAAAAGTATCTTCATAATCAATTCCCTCCTTTTGTGAATATCCTTTTGCAACTAATATTGCCTTATATTTTCCAATGCTACCATCTGCTTTAAATTTAGATTTATACAACCATTTGCTTCCAATAGGGACTTTGTTTTCAGGCAGCTCAACTAATTCCCATGTTTGATTTTTCATAAGAGAATCATATTCATCATTCATATCATTTCTCCATACTTCATGTTCTTTAGCTTGATCATAGTTTACAGGTTCTACAACATTCATGACATGAGACATCAATGCATAGTCTCTATACCTTATAGGTGGTTGAGTTTTTCGTGATGACCTTCTTGGTCCTTCACTACTTTCATCTCGTCTTCTGCTCTATGGTGACTCTTCTCCACTTGATGTATCCTGACTGCTTGAAGTGCCCATACTACTTTCATTTCATTATTGAACCTGTACCTGTACCTGTTCCTGTTCGAGTTTAACCATTGCATTTATTTTGACATGTTTATCACTATCATTATGCCAAGCATCTGCATCATTTAGTGTATCAACTTTATCTGCATTCTCATGAAACATCACATCCCTACTTGCAAACAATTTATGTGAACTGGGATCAAACAATTTGTATGCTTTTTGATCAGTACAATACCCAATAAAAACACACTTGATTGACTTTGCATCAATTTTCCTTCTCTCATCCTTTGGAATATGTGCAAAGGAAGTGGATCCAAATACTCTTAAATGACTAACATCAAATTTATAACCAGAAAGAATCTCAAAAGAATTTTGAAAATATAATTTCTTAGTTGGACTACGATTATTTAAATAAACAACAGTGTTAATGGCTTCTTCCCAAAAACCATTAGAAATGTTTTTACCTTGAAGCATGCTGCGAGCACACTCCACTAGTGTTTTGTTCCACCTCTCAACAACACCATTTTGCTAAGTTGTATGAGGTACTGTAAACTGTTGTTGGATCCGATGAAATTTACAATAGCTTTTAAATGCCCCTAATGTATACTCACCACCCTGATCAGATCTGAGAACTTTAATACATTTTCATGTTTGTTTTTTAGTCATAGTTTTGAATTCTTTGAAGTACTCAAATACATCACTTTTACTCCTTATGAAATAGACCCATGTATATCTAGATCTATCATAAAAAAAAATAAGAAAGTAGGAAGCACCACCAAGTGACCTAGTTTGCATAGGTCCGCATACATCAGTATGAATTAATTCAAGAGTGTTTGTTTGTCTTTTCTCTGTATGAACATGAAACTCCTCTCGATGTTGTTTACCTAGTGCACATGCTTCACATAGAAACTCATCATTCTTTATAACAGGAAGACCTTCTACCATAGTTTTTCGTTGTAACAACATCAAATCATTGTAATTTAGGTGTCCATACCTGTGGTGCCATAACTCTTCTGTTGACATTGATGTGGATGTCAATGCAACATGACGCTTCATTGTCACATCCAATTTATACAATCCACCAACCCCGGTACCTGTGGAAACAACCCTCTAGTGATTATGTACATCTTTCACAACACACCGCAACTTACCAAATTTCACTTTTAGATTATTATCAGTGATAGTTGAAACAAATATGAAATTATTTTTAATACCAGGAACATACATCACATTATGAATATGTCTCAATTGTCCATTAGGTAAGTTCACACTTATTACTCCATAGCCTTAGACCTTATGTGATTTGTTATCTCCTAGGTAAATGTGTGTGCCATTAGTTTTCTTTATTACAAGTCATGTGAGTTGATGCACCAAAATCTATGAACCAAGCAGTCTCATCATCGGTTTCAGCAGACAATGAAGCTTCAGAAATAAACAATTTAAGATTTTTAAATCCATCATTAACTGAAGTGTCTCTATTCATGAAATTTCCATTATTCCTTCTATGTCTCTGATTTGATTCATGATTCTTTCTTCTATAGAAATCTTTAGCGAGATGTACAGGTTTTCCACAATAATCACATTCAACATTTCTCTTAACATTAGAATTAGGATGTGTCATACCTTTCTTCTTTGCTTGAAACCGACCTTTGTTCCTGTCCCACAGTCTCCCAAGGTATGATCTTTTGCCTCTTGCAATCAACGTCAAATCTGAGCCACTTGAATCCATATCAAAATTCTTCATTCTCTCTTTCTCTTGAAGAAGAATCTAAGCCAATTCATCAAATGTAGGAGGCATTTGTCTAGATGAAATAAAGACTTTATAGTCTTGGACTAAACCCTTCAAAGAAACAGTTACTAAATCGCTACTAGAAACTTTTTCACCAATGTCACCGAGGTTATCACTTAAATCTTTAATTCTGGAAACAAAATTGCTTATGCTTTCATTGGAATCCATTTTGATAGATAGTATCTTAGTTTTTAAAAATAAAATGTGGTTTGCATTAGAAGTTTCGAACAAACCCTTCAAACAAACCCTTTAGGATGTCCCAAGTCTCTTTGGAAGTTTTACAGTCCCTTATATGAGGAATGATGTTGTCCTTTCCAGTGCAACAACACTTTCACTTTCATCTCTCGCTTATCCCAATCTGGAATCGAGGTGGTAGCAGTGGGTTTGGGCTCATCACCTTTGACAATCGTCCATAGGTTGTATGCCTCGAGAATGGTGGTCAGCTTAAACTTCTAGTTAACATAGTTTTCGCCATCAAGCTTGGTGGATTCATTTAAATATGAATCGGCGAGAGGGTTTGCCATCTCTCACACAGGCTCCTTCGCAGCAGTCTTATCTGATCAACAAGCAATTTATCTGAAGAACGGATATTTAACCGAAGGCAGCGATCAACATATATTTATAAATTGAAGGCAGTGATGGCAGAAGTGACAATTCTTCACTCTGGAAATGACAAAAGTGGCAACTTTTCACTTTGCAAAAGAAATGGTGGGAATTCACACTCTTCACGCAGGCACCTGGGTGCAACATCCAATATCAGGCAGGGCGGGCTTCTCCTCTTCACTCAGGAAGTTTGGAAAACTAGCAGGAGAACATGCAACGATCTCTCTCTTGGAAGAATAATACTCAGCGATCTCGTTATCGCCCTCACACTCACTTCTGGACAAATCGACAGGGAACGACTTCCAATCGACAGGCATAAACCACTCCTTTCACACCTTAAACATGCAGGTCTTCACTATAGGCAATCACCAACAACGATAGACTAGATTGCGCTTCCACAGATAGCGACTATAGCGCCCTCACACAAAGGAATTAGAGGAGCACGCAGAAGTACGCAGCAACCTTAACATAGAGGAGCACGCAGACTCCAATGGCATTTCTAAAATGTACACTCCAACGACAGTCGACAACTCCACGCCAGACAACATAATCCACACAAATACGCCACGCTGAGAGAATACCAAGTCATTGTTGAGAGCTCACTAATCGGACTGCACACGATATGCGGGACACACAATTCTCAACTGCACCAGTAGTGATGATCTCCCCAGCTCTATCACACAACTGATAATTTCCTCATCTCTGATACCATATAAATAAAAACGGAGGAACACACACCAGTGAGACGGAGCTCACACTTCATGATTATGTACAAAAATTGATTACATTTATAAGTCGATCGCACTCCTATGTAAGTGGATCTCAAACCCAATCTTCGCAACAATAAAACCACCTCTAAAACAATATTCTAAATTTAATTATTTCTAGACAAATCTTCATTATTATTCTAACAAGTGATGGGTTTTTATTTCAATATTAATATTTATCTGGATCTGGAACTTAATCCTCAACTAGACGATCCCCATATAGTTGAAACTTGATAGCTAAGGCAATGGTGAAAGTTATAGTGAAGGCAGTGATTAAAGCAACATGGCAAGGAGATACACTATATTTGACAACAAAGAAAGTATGGAAAACAATTTATCCAAGGGATGAGAAGGAGGAATGGCATGGTAGTGAACGATAAGGTTTCTGCAGGAATAATAACATTTGAGAGTGGAAGTGTTAATGCACTAAGGAAGATTGACAACAATGGCAATATGGAAAGCGACATATCTAGGAGATGGGAAGGAGGAATGGCATGATTGTGAACGATAAGGTTTCTACATGCATAATCACATTTGATAGTGGAAGTGTTAATGTAGGAAAGCAGAGTGACATTAGATAATATTTGAAAATATAAGTGTTAATGCACTCTTCTTTGCATCATCTCAATATTAATGCACTTTGTCATCACCTCGACAATAAGAGGTGAAAGTGTGTCCAATGAAAGAGAAGACAATTTTTATTTATTTATTTATTTTAATTAGAATAAAAGGTGATTGAGATTTTTTTATGTTCTACTTAAAAATGAATAAAATATTTAAAATTAATCATAGAACTAATAAAATTCTATGATGAATCAAATGCTACAGTCTTGGTTTGAACAAAGATCATAAAACATAGCCTTTGTTTCTTGGGACAAAGGTCATAATCTTGGCTTAGACAAAGATCATAAAACATAGCCTTTGTTTCTTGGGACAAAGGTCATAATCTTGGCTTAGACAAAGATCATAAAACATAGCCTTTGTTTCTTATCCTATGGAAGGAGATCAACTTAACAACAAGCAAAGCAATATATTAGATTTAATTGATGAACACATAAATCAAACAACATAAAATAAACAATTCTTCCACTTAAACATTAAAAATTGATGTTTTCCTAATATATTACCTATCATTATTGAGAACCAATGTATAAGGTGGAAAAACCTACACATAATAGACCTATACTACTAGCCTCTCATTAAATTTTCTCCTTTCGTATCGGTATCTTGCCCCTATAAACTTTCATCTATATTCAATACAGATTAAACTAACTAACCATAAAATAATGAATTAGTGTGAAATGCACATTTATTGAAAAACATACAATACAGTTACCTACTATAGTGTATGGGAAAAGTAGATATTTAAAACTCCTTGAAATGTAGTGTTGTCCTCGTTGAGGAAATAACGATTTTTTGGTTTATTTGTGTTTATGTGTAAATATATAGAGAGGGGAAGTAACTTACATTCCCTTGTTTATAGAAGAGGATTTTATAATTAAGATACAAAAAAAAAAGACGTTGTATAATTGAAATTTCAAATATAGAAAAAACATAGAACCTTAATGAAAGCAAGTTAATATTGCTAGTCAAATATATTATGCTTGGTATTATCGTGTATTTTTAATCTATATATGAGGGGTTATAGATCATTCGCTTCACCAATACAAATATTATGTGAAATTAAATTGTTGGTCTCTCTATTTTCATAGTTATGTAGAGAGATATATCTTTAGTAAGAATATTAGGCCTCTTCTCTTGAGGAAGGTATTATTACAATATTGGAATTTGTTCTTCTAAATGTCCTATTCTTGGGTGTAATATGCACACATCAAACTGCTAACCACAACAACAAATAGGCCAATAAAAATCAAGGCTTTTCTCTTACTTTAGCTTTTCTGTTACTTTATGCTTGAGAACAATGTATACCCTACTTTGGAAAGGTAGTGGTCAACTAGGAATGTGACTTCATGAGTCTCATACGCTTTTCATATTGTATGTTTTCGAGTTCGTTGTTTCTAGAGTATATCTCCACGGATTGTTATCTTAATGCAATTATAGGTGCGACTTCCATAACCCTTGTTATTCAATGACATGTAAGAATGGGTTTCTTAATTGTCTTTGTAAGGCTTACAAGATTTGTGTGCTTAATGTAACCGCATCGAGTAACATAAACATCTATTCTTCACTCCATATTTAGTATTGATGTTGTCCCACTTTTATGTAGAAGAATGAATTGTTGTTCTCATTATTATTATTCATGAGAGAATTTATCTTCCATATCAATCATTAATTATGTATGTGTGCTCATAATTTTTTAACATATTTAGTTGAAACAAACTACCTTTCCTATTCAATATCTCGTCTTTTTAGACTATTACCAAAAATTAGATGTTCATGAGACCCAATTAATTATACCAATGTTGTTGAATATACGTAATTCCCCTGTTGCATGAAATCGTCATCCATATCTAGAACAGACTTATTGGTTATATTTTTTTGTATGTGTGTACATATATGATTCGTATAAGGAGTGTGATATGATGTTTTGGACATATTATCAATTATATTCTACATGTGCGTATATAATGTTACTTATGTGCATGCATGGATATGTTGTGATGAATTATATATTTTGGGATGAAATGATGTATATGATTGAATTGTAAATGGCTTAATATGTGGATTTGTGACTTTTGTTTTTCTAACATTTGATCTTGGATAATTGATAAAAAAAATTACTAATGTTGTGAACAAATGGACTAGAAAAAGTGTAGATTTGTGACTTTTGTTTTTCTAACATTTGATCTTGGATAATTGATAAACAAAATTACTAATATTGTGAACAAATGGACTAGAAAAAGTGTAGTAGGGGTGAACTTGGAAATATGACATGTGGAAGGGAATGCATGTTGATTTCATAAATTTATTTACTTGATATATGAGTTTTGTTTTGTAGGTGGAGGCTACAAGGTGAGGACTTTCCAACTACCCAATGTATGAGTGTCAACTCACAACCATGTCTTGACAAAGACATGGAGAATTTAATGAAAAAATAAATGGAAGGTACCTATGTTATGGGGAAATTCCCCTTAAACTGGGTCTAAGGAATATGCAGAACGATAACTCTCTTAAAAGACTGACTTATCTCTAATATACCCCAAAACAATCTAGAGTAAGTGATAAGATAAAGAGAGAAGAGACGGTTAATGACTGCACCTTGAATCCTTACGGTTGATGTAGACGTCTTCCACTTGTTGTTGCCTCCTAGATAATAGATGAAGAGAAGGTTAATGACTGCACCTTGAATCCTTACGGTTGATGTCTAGACGTCTTCCACTTGTTGTTGCCTCCTAGATAATAGATATTCTTTCGAAGATAACCTGCAAGGGGTTAAGAATACAATGCAATAGCATATGCAATTTCTAATAATAACTTAAAAGTATATATATATATATATATATATATATATATATATATTCTCAAATTAACAAGAACTTGTACAGATCGGGTTTTGGGACAAAGATAATCTCTTTTATTCAAATTCAAGATGAAAGGTTACAACCTTTGCTTGTGAAAACCGCTCTACGAGCCAAGTCTGGGCTCCTCTGGCATGTCTCCAAGTGCATCGATCCCACATAATATTCTCACAATCAACATGCCATTAAGGGTAGGAGGAAGCGTTGCATAGGTAGAATGGTTGGACGGGAAAGTTGAGGCTAAAATTCAGAGCAAGATGCAAAACTTGGGCAATGAGAGGGAAAGGATTTTAGCATAATTTTCTTATTATCTTGTTCATATGTCTAAATGACTCTCCGAGACCTCTTTTAATATGATAAAAATATGGTTATTCCGTTTGGCAATGGGCTACAAGGGGGTTAAATGGTTAGGAAACCCTCCATAGCCCATAAACTCCACCGAGATGTGTGCAATTTTATATTTTTTGCAACTTTTGGAGGTAAATGCAAGTTAACTAGCATGCAACAAGTGTACGTATGTGGGATAATTAGCATGAAATGTGTGTGTGTACGCATGATGTTAGTGCAACAGGACACATACCCTATCCAAAAATGGTTGTTTAGAAGGAAACCTCAACAGTATGTTTGGCAAAGTATGCAAATAGATGGGCCAATGTCTTGGATGCATAGATGTGGCATTTTTGGACTATAACAACCTATGTCTAGGAGACAAGAACACACAATAAATTGTTTTCTTAGGATCAAGAGTTTGTGTAGTAAAGTTGTGGAATTTTTACTCCCCAACAATCAACTTACAAATTCCAAGCCATGCAGGGTAATTGCAATGAACCTCTGTTTTATTAAGAGAGGAGACTATTTACCCACTTAAGAGGTGCACTTTCAAATAAATAAATAATAATAATAATAATAATAATAATAATAATAATAATAATAATAATAATAATAATAATTATAATTATAATAATAATAATAATTATTATTATTATTATTATTATTATTATTATTATTATTATTATTATTATTATTATTATTATTATTATTATTATTATTATTATTATTATTATTATTATTATTATTGATGAAATGGATTAAAATAAACTAAAAAAATGGAAATGGGAAGAGTCACCACCGAGCCCATGTATAGTAGAGTTTTTTTATTTTATAAGAAAATAAAAAATTAAGGTTTTTTTTATGAGAAGGTGAGGTGTCAACTATAAATAGTTCTATAAATAAAGAGGAAAAAACATTGAAAAGTTGGGGAGAGGGATATCAAGAAATGATGGTAATTTTTATAAAAAAGTACAACTTAGATAGATATGGAATTAACATTGTATTGTTGGGTTTTCAGTCAAACAGTGGTTGTGAGTCCACAGAGCTTGGGGAGCTTGGGGTCTTAGGGGAAAAAGATTTCCTTGAGAATGGTTGGTTTGAAAACTAGTTGGCTTCAATGAGTTTGCAAAAAGGCAAGGAACTTGAAGGTTACAGATTCATCCAACATCCATAAGTGATTATTAAGTAGGTGTAATTGTGTATTTAGTTAAATTATATTATCTACATTTTATTAATATTATTTAATTCTTTTAATTATTAATATATGGCTGACAAGTGGTTATAAGTTGAATGTAATAGAATCTAACCTATGTGAAAAAGGTTGATAAATAGTTTTTTTACATTCTATGTTTCTTTTAAACCCTATGTGTGAATTTTTTAAGGAATGACTATGGTGGTAAGTGTTGTATGGAAGCTACAACAAAGATTACATAGAAAACCGATGTTGGGTAAGACATTTTCTTCCTTCCTAATTTCCCACAAATTAATTCGTTTTCTGTAGGTAAATGTGTAGTTGCATTTTTATATTGATAACCATGAGTACTCAACAATAAGATAATAATATGCTACTTAAATGAAACCTATTTAAACATGGTTTTGTTAGGAACCATTTTTGTGTGGAATTTTAATCGATAAAATGTAGTTGTTGTTGGAAACTATGTGGCTATGTTGGAAACTATTTTTGTGTGGAACTTTTATTTATAATATAATTATTGGTGGAAAAAACGTAACTCTATTGAGAACCATTTTTGTGTAGAATTTTAATTGCTTAAATGTAATTGTTGGTAGAAACAAATGTGGCTCTATTGAGCACCACACCATTTTTGTGTGAAATGGAAGAGCCAATTGATATTATCTCAAATACTAAGAATGTATGCTTATTCTTTGAGTTGTTAAAGTTGTTTTTACTCTAGGTTCTAGATTATAAATTGGTGATGGTCAAGACATGTGAATGAATTCCATTTTGTTGTTATGATTGTGGGTATGTATAAGCATTTATAGAAGATCAATTTCGTGCATGTGCATATGAGTTATTGAGTGAATAATTTATTTTTTGGGTTTCTTTTTGAATTAAGTATGCAATGGCACATATATATTCATTGGATTTGAATCACTCCTATACCTATGAAATAAGTTGGGATTATCAATGGAAATCCAATCATAAGAATAATGAAAATGTATATTTAGGCATAAGTTAGCTTTACATGGGGATTTTTCCTTTGTCGTTTGATACATTAATTATCGACATTAAAATTCAAGATATTCATTTCCTTTCTATGACGAGATTTTGTCTATATTGTTAGAGTACATGGATTTCTCTATTTCTTAATGATTAAGTCTGTAGTTAGGTGAGTGAATTCACTTAGAAACCCTTTCCTTAAAGTTATTAAGAGGCCAAGGAAAAATTTTTCCTACATACTTTCAATTTGAGTAGGAACTTTAACTTAATAACTCAATCTTAGAAACAATATATAATGCACCCCACATAAGCTTGTGTCAAGAGAGAAATTCATCTATCCATTTTTTTGGGTAAGGGTTGTTTATGAAACATATCTTAGAAACAAGATAATGCACCCCACACAAGCTTGTGTTAAGAGAGAAATTCATTTGTCCATTTTGTGGGTAATTGTGGGTAAGAGTTGTTTATGAAACATTTAAGAAACATGGTTTATTCCTTGGAAAAAAAATTGTTGACCATGATTTCTCTTTGTTTATGCATATGAATTTTTTTAAATTAAAGTGCATCCTCACCAAGTCTCCCTAGTAGTTTAGTTTAGAGAACCACTAATAACATGAAAACAATTCCATGAAAATTATAGTGTAGTGTTTGACAAAGCTTACTTTATTGGGTGATTTAGTTATTTAAAATGAAACATAATGGAATAATGTATGAATTTAGGAGTGAAAATACTAGGTGATATTTAGATTGCGATGAAGAATTTATATTGTTTTGTGAGTGAACTCTTGTAAAACAGTAGAATTTTTTCATCGTCTAGAAAAAAGGAGGATGAGTATGTTAGTACTCTATTTAGAGTTTGAGTCTCACACAAAAAGGTATAGATGGAAAACATATAAATGTTAATATTTTTTATTTATTTTTTGTATTGGCGGAATCGACAATTTGGGCGGTTCTCGTACTCGTGTGGGAAAACTTATAAATGCTAATTAAGTAAATGAAATATATTTTATTTCTTTTATCTATAAATTTCTATGGATTTTCCATTGGAATAGATAATAAAAAAATATATTATAATATTCTAAAATATTAGATAATGTAATTTATTTCCCTTATATCCTAGATTAATTATTACTAGATTATTGCTTAGATTTATGAAAATAATTGAATACAAAATTGAAAGAAAAGGAAAACATACACACCATCCACACAATTGAACACAGGTTAGATCATGGGAAACTTGATATGGGATAATAACCAGCTAGAAGGTGAGGCCTATGCTCTACTCTCTTTTTTTCAATTGTGAAAATGCAAATACAAAGAAAGGGACACTCACTATGGAGTTTCATATGACTATGTGGAATGAATGGCTACTATAGACTCTTCTTCCTACCTATATTATGCACTCAAATCCCACTTCTTGTATTCTCTACTCAATTATGGAACAAGTACAATACAAACTAATGGAACCCCTTCTCTTCCTAGTGGCCCGATATTTAACATAGCCTCATAACCATCTAGTGTTAGGGTTTTTGCATACTCAACCTGTTAAGAGCCAAATATCAATATAGCATAGAAAAACCTCAGAATAAGTACTCAATGCCTTGAAAAAGATAGAATTTCAGATAATAAGCCTCTTCGAGGGGGAAACCTCCTTATAAACCACATAAATTTCGAAATACAATATGATTCCAAATGAAAATGTCTCCTTGGTATATATAGGAGAGTAGGAGGTACAATTACAACTGATGGACACAAGTTGACATAAATAAAATAACATTACTAATGTAATATTCCCCAATTAAGGAGTGATGTGACACTATTTAGGGGTTAACATGCCCCTCCCCTTGAGACAAGTGTTGTCCAGAATTCTTGAGTAATTTTGGATGCTTTTGTATAAAAGACTCATCTTCCCAAGCGGAATCTTCAGCAGGATGTGTTCTCCACTTAATGAGATACTCTGAAATGGATCTATTCCTCAACTGGTGAATTCTTGTGTAAGTGATGGCTTCAGGCTCCAATATGATTTTTCCTTCCTCGTCAAGTTCTAGAAATATAGTTTGAACTTGGATCTTGTCACCTATAACCTTCTTTAAGCATGAAACATGGAAAACTAGGTGTAGTCATGAGGATGTAGGAAACTCCAATTTTTATTCCATAGTATCAATATTTTGCAACACCTTATAAGGGCCATAGTACTTTGGTGATAATTTGTTATCCTTCTTGGATTGCTTGAGGGATAACTATTTGTATGGTTGTAGTCTTAAAAACACTCAATCCCCTACTTCAAAACTTCTTTCATTATGATGTTGATCTGCTTGTTGTTTCATGCAATTATGTGCCATGGTCAAGTTGTCCTTTAAGATTTTGAGAACTTTTTGTTGATGCTCGATGTGATCTTCCACTGATTGAACCTTAGATTCTTCTTTTAGAAAAGAAGTGATGGAAGGAGGGTGGTATCCATAAAGTTCCATAAATGGTGTCATTTTTGTTGCAGTATGAAAGGAAGTGTTATACCACCATTCTACCAAGGGTAACCATTTGAACAATTGTGTTTGTTTATCAGAGACAAAGCAACGAAGGTAGCCTTCCAGACATTTGTTCAATATATCAGTTTTTCCATCAGATTGAGGATGATAGGATGAGCTATGAGCCAATTGAGTACCCAAAAAAGAAAATAAATCTATCCAAAAATGTCTAGTGAGGATAGGAGCTCTGTCACTTACAATAATCTTTGGGATTCCATGTAGCTTTTGAACTGTCTCTATGAATGCAGTGGAAACTGTACTGACTTTGTAGGGATGAGAGAGTGAAAAACATTTATTGTACTTGGCCAGTCTATCAACAATCACCATGATGAAACTCTTTCCTTAAGACTTCGGTAACCCTATGATGAAATCCATGGAAACCTCCTCCCAGCGCTAACTTGGGATGGCTAATGGTTGTAAAAGAACTAGGGTCTTAATCGTTTCCACCTTATTTTGTTGGAAAACCAAACACTATGTTATAAACATTTGAACATCAATTCCTTCTTGACCCTATGGTAGATTTTCAAAAATCCCGAGTGCCCTCCTACCAGAGAGGTGTGCAATTCCAATAGTACCTTTTGTTTGAGTTAGGATTTCTTACATAAATATAAGAAATATTTGTACCATAGTGAATCATGTTTCTATGTAAATGTATCTGATGCACTGGAATCCTACTGCAACCTTTGAATGTGAGTCCACACATTTTCTTCATTCTTCCATTCATCCCTTGTTTCTATTATCCAATCGGGTTGGATGATCGATATAGCACAAACAAAGGACTCAACATCTTCATCCTTCCTTGAGAGTGCATATGCCACAACATTTTGCTTCCCTTTTTTATAGATGATTTCAAAATCATAACGCAATATCTTGGTCACCCATTTTTGTTGTTCTTATGAAGATAGTCTTTCTTTTAAGAAGTATTTAAGACTATAATGATTTGTTTTGACCTTGAAGTGCCTAGCTATTAGGTAAGGGTGCCATTTCTTCAATGCATGTAGTATTGCCATCATTTTCTTCTCATAAATGGGTTTGTGTAAGTCCTTTCCCTTGAGTGTCTGAATTTCAAAAGATGGGGTTCTTCCTTCCTGCATTAGTGTAACATCCTACTCAGGCACACTGAGAGAAATTACTCTTTGAGGACACTTGCTCGCAAGTGATCCAGATTTTTATGCTATTAAAACTTTGATTTGAATTACGATGCGTTATGGGTTGATGACTTGTTGTTTTACTACATTGGCATAGACAGGTACTATTGAATTGGTTTTACTGAGTGTGTAGGGTTTTGGACCTTGAGGATGCAGAGGCATCGATGGAACCCCTTGGAATATGGATCCAGTCAAGGAGTGTGCCTTTGGGGTTTGATTATTTTACTATGATATTAGTGCATCTGATTAGATGATATGATGTGGATATGTTTTGACATGATTTGTTGGCAATGCAAGATGAAGATAGCTTGCCGACCAGACTCACATATGGAGTCAAGGGGTCACACACGACTACCCGAGATGTTGAGGGAGATGTGTGGACAACAGCCCTGCCACAGGCTACTAGCACTCTCGTCGTGGCTCAAACTGTAGGTTAACGATTACCTAGTTTGAGAGGACCCACAATGTCGTGAGGGAAGACTGTGACAGTCGCTCACGATGATTCTAAGGGGTGTGCAATAAGGCAGGGGCCTTATTCCTTAGAGGCCCTTAGTCTCCCACAAGTTCACCTGGTGGAGTGTTGACTCTAGGGGTTATTGATGTCTACCAATCAGTCAAGAGGCAAGTGGCACCCTTCGATCACATGGTGCATCTTGAAGGGCACGCCGCGCAAGAAAAATGGAGAGTGGCGAGTGGCACCCTTGGAGCATGTAGTGCGTCCTGAAGGGCACATCACACAAGGGAACAAATGAGGCGAGTGGCACACTTGGAGCACCTAGTGCATCCTGAAGGGAACGCCACGTTGATGATGATAGAGGGATGAACCTAGATGGCCCTAAGACCAATAACATGTTAAGAAAATTTAAAACCATTTCCCTAATTAAATTTCGCCCGGTACAAAATCTAAGTTCTAAGTCTAAAATTTCACTAGGGGTAAAATTTTGTCTACCTTTAAAAAAAATAAAAAAAATAAATAAATAAATAAAATAAATAGATAAAATCAAATAAAATAATAAAATTAAAAATGAAAAACCAATTAAATAATAATTATGATCTTCATAAAATTTTGTAACATGAAGGGTGTGAGAAATTGAATTATTCATAAGAAATAAAATCTGTGGATATAAAATGTAAAAAGGGAATTAATTATTTTATCTTTTGATAATTTAAAAAGATACTAAATTATTGATAAAAGGGAAAAGGGGTTAAATTCCACACCTGCCTTTTTGAGTTCTAAGTAAAAGGGGAAAGAGGGAAAATAAAATAAAATAGAAAACTAGGGAAAAGAGGTAACATAAAAAGGAAAAAGGGGAACTTAAGGGAAAAAGCGGGAAGTCAACTTAGTAAGGAATCTACATTTAAGAGTTTTCTAATTTTAAACTGAATTAGCAATTTCATAATAGGGAAAACCTTTGAAACCTGTAAGGGAATTTAGGGACACCTAGGAGTGATTCTAGGAGTAACTCTAGGTGGGTGAGGGAAATAAAGATATTTACTTAATCAATGAAATTAATTTATGGAGGAATGTAGGGGATGGGGGACACTTGTACGGAGAGGAATTTTTGGGAATTTATTTTTAAAACTTTAATTAAATGAGATTTTAGGAAAGAAAGGAAGTTCGAAACTCTATAAAAGAAAGGGAGGAGAAAGAGAAAGATCATCTTCTATTTGTGTAACGTTACGCTGCAGAAATATTAACTTGACTGATTTACTTGTGGGAGTTGGGATACCCAGCTCGGAGAGGAGTGGTAGTTCGACCTTGCGAGGCGAGCTAGGAGCTAGATGAAATCTCTATATAGGGTGTGTGGCCCCTTTGCAGCTCGGGGGGCTAAGGGGGAAGAAGAGTACCCCTAGCATTGGCTAGGAGGTACCGGTGAGGTCTCGACTGTCAATGAGCGAGATTTGCACGGAGCGCGGGACGTCATTCGAAGCGGGCGATCAGGCAACAATACGCTCTTTTATTTTGTAGAGTAGAATGCATTAGGACTTATGCTTGGATCTGCATATTGATTGTAAATGGATTGGATGTTTAGATTGATAGCGGACCCCTTTTCTTAGCCTAGCTGATTGTTTGGTTGATTGATTTCCCATGGCCTTCATCCTCGCATGACTTGACAACCCTGTGGTTTGACTGTGACCCATGCGATTGTTGATTTTCGTCCCTAGCATGCCAGTCCTCACCTGAGCAGTCGACTAGGAGCCTGATCTACGGTCATCGCCTTAGTGTTAAAATACCTATGGATCTCAACACCCTTCTTTTCTGTGCGAGGATGGTGAAGCGAAGGACGAACCCATCTGCCATCTACCTCTGTGGTTCATCCTTGACTAATTGTTGGTCTTGACCTGTGTGAACCCGTACTTAATCTGCGTTTAATGATGTGTCTGCGTGTTACTTAATTCCTTGTGTTCTATGATATTCCCCAATGTTGATAGTTCCAACCAAGATATGACGAATATCGTTCAGTTTATAGTGATTTTTATACTTATTGTGTGACTGTTGAATCCATAGTTATGACAGCGATATTCATTGATACCTGCATTTTTACCAACAAAATTACATGATGATTTACGGACGAATTATTTAAATAAAGTATGGGTAAATATAGACCTACGATTCATGGTTTTTAGTCTACGATTTCCTTCCTGGTTAAGGCAGAGAGTAGACATTAATCTCTGTGTGTTTTATGCATGCTTCTCTTTTTATAACCAAACAATATCTGATGTAATGATCAGTGTTTCAAATCCTTCATTGGCAGCATACTTGTTTCCTGTTGACAGTGAAGTTCCATTGTTTTTGGCAGTGAGATTATTCTTGTTGACCACGAATTGACCCTTTATTTCCTCACACTCTTCAAACTACCATATTCACCTCTTGAGGGAGATCCTTGATTGATTGTGAACTAACTTTTAGTACTGCGTTGATTTTGGGTGTTTTACCCGAGATATGGTTAAAATTCGGCTAGATCTTATGCTAATTTGGTTAGACTAGAGAGTTAATGCCAATGTAGTATTATCAGAAAAATTATTTATTCCCAGTGATGCAGGAGCATCTCTCCACGTCGGTCAGCCAACCATCCAGCCACATCAGCAGATTTCAAATCGTGCATGCAAGAGAGGCGTAGCCTCATTTAAAATTTGAAATGAATGTAATTAAATGTTTTACGTTGTTGAGCCATAGAGTCCTGCTTTGCACAGGCGTAGAAGTAAATAAGCCTTTAAATGTTTTTGTAAGGATGATATCTAGATCCGATCTCTGGAATAGACATCCATTGAATGTAATTGAATAGGGTAGTTGAGGTTTGGAGGGAAGAGCTCGAAGATCCCCCTCGGGTAAAAATATATTTTGGATCTCATTTTGTAATGGTGAGTAGAATGATTGAGCTAGCATGAAATAGAGAAGGAGCCGAGACCTTGTTACAGGACGTGCTTAGGAACACCTTGTAAAGACAAGCATTTGCCATTTTAATATAAATAGCAGTTTTTCTTGCATATTATCTGTGTTGAATGAATGTCTGTGAGTGTTCTTTGTATGCTGTGAATGTACTTTATGTTTATGCATTTGCAGGAGTTGTTCTGGTTTCAGGCTTGAGAGATCTTTGGGCTTCACACCAGGAGGGTGTGACAGAATGCTATGAGTTCTAATAGCCGTGCACAAAGGGTGCATTTCTGAACTCTGCGGAGTCAGATAGAGACATGCCAAGTGGGCACAAAATATGCAAGCAACAACTCGAGAGAAAGACCTATGAGGTTGTTGAACACCTCAGGAGGAAAGGATGTAGAGAAGAACATAGTTGCAGATAGAAACTCTTCTTGAGTTCTGTAAAGCTCTACCAGGAGGGCATCGAGCCAATGCAAGGAGTGCATAGAAGGAGGACTTGATTGTGAGTTCATTAGAAGTCAGAATCACTAAGGATTCTGAGAGCTCTACCAAGTGGGCATTGAGCATATGCATAGTGGTGCATTGAGAAGAAATCTGTTGTGAGTTCAGACAGAAGTGAGAATTACTAAAAATTCTGAGAGCTCTGCAAAGTGGGCATTGAGCAGGTGTAAGGAGGAGACAAAAGACAGAACTGTTGGACGTTCTGCAAGAAGATACTCTGCCAGGTGGGCATTGAGTAGGTGTGCAGATAGGCACATGATAAAATAACTTTTCGAGTTCTATAATTTGAAGAAGATTCCAAGAAGAGGGATCTTCGCAGGGCTGCTAAACACCCTGAAACTCTCAGCAAAAGGTTGCTTGAGCAAACTCTCAGCAAAAGGTTGCTTGAGTAGAGGGATAGCAAAGAGGGAATCCAAATTCTCCACCTGTAGGAGAAGAAGAAGGACTAAGTTCCTTAGAAGTTTGGGCAAGGATAAAGCTCACGACGGATAACACTTTCGTGCGTGCATAGACTCTGCAAGGATTGCATGAGTCGTGGAAACCTCTTAAGGTTTCAGAGAAGGTCAAGCTGAAGAGGGAGAGTGCTTTTAATGCACAGAGCATCACTACAAGGAGTGCAGAAGCCACAAAACTCTTTGAAGAGTTCAGAGTTCCCAAAGCTCAGGAGGGACAACATTTTCATATACGCGCGGGAGGACTCAAGTCAAAGAGATCGCAAAGAAGAAAGAAGGAAAAGGTTGAAGCCTTTGAGGAGTCGGAATTATTTCAAGTCTGGGAAGAACATGCTGAATCTCGGGAGGAGCAACAACTGTCGTTGGATCCATCCATAGAGATCTGGACCGTTGAGAAGATTTCACATCCAGGAGACAATGCAACAGAGGATCACACGGGAGAAAGGATATGGACCGTCAGATCTTAGTCAAGGAACCCGACAACCATCATATCTGTCGAGAGTTGTGAGGGAGTTAAACCCTCATACAACAGAGCAGAGGAGACGAAAGTCCCGAAAGGAATTGGCGCATCGGGATATCGGTGTTTGGGATATCGGAGGTCCTGATGACGAGAGGTCGGGACATTACAAGTCCCAAAACAGTGAAATAATCGCAACCATCTATTTGAGGAAGGACACATGTCACACGATCATCTGTTTCAGAGATCTGGGCATCGAGATATCAAGAGTTAAGAGATTTTGTCATCAGGAAATTACGAGTCACGAAATACCGAGATTTGATCAGGACCGTCCATCCATTTGGGACACGTGGTGGATATTGACGTCACTTCGTCATATCAGAAGTCGGGGATCGGAACTTCGGGGATTTTGAAGAGGAGAGCCCAAAGGAATTGTGGGAACAGAAGTCTCAAAGGTGCGAAAAGGTGAAAATCCCGAGAGAAAGAGAATTTCGGAAAATCAGGATTCAGAGGATTGGGAGTCCTGTGGACTAGAGGTCCGAGTATTTCGATGTTTCAAAGCCCGAAATCACGAAGGGGAAAGAGGAATCTAGGGAGCACCATTTCGGCATCTCGGAGATCGGCGTTTTAGGAGTCAAGAGGTTGAGAGTTTGGGCCCTCGAATAGAAAAATCCCGAGATAAGGTCGTGGTCATACGAGGAATGGTCACATGGGCCAAAGCACAGTCCAAGGGGAAAATCGTTGATTGAAGCCCTTTCGAAATTTTGGGGATTGGAAGGTCGAGGAGTCGAGGACTCTTGGCATCGGGAAATAGAAAACCCCGAAGCCCGATCATTGTATTTCCTGTTGTGGAAACACGAACTCCATTTTGGAGGGAAAAGTCATAGGCGTGTGCAGAGGCCGTGACCGGGCAAAGAGGACCTGTGGACCGGGTTTTAACAAATATTCCAACAAGGAATCGAAAGAGCCGCTCCAGCTCACTTGGTGATTGAACGATCTTGTGAGCGGATGTAGAGGGAATTTCACGTATGCATCACCCAAGTTTTAAGTTTCCGCGTATGTATGTTTAGCAATGCTTTAGCTCCCTAAGCCACATCAAGCTTGTGTATAATCTCTATTTTGTGAATTTTTTGTTGTCCTGGACTGATGACTATGTAGTCTATAGTGTTTACAATGTTGGTTCTGATCATTGCTGTTAGTTCTCAAATCACCGTGTTGATCTACAGTTAGAATCTCATCTAAGTGCTTGTTGTTAGCCAATATTTTATGGTTGTGCTACCTTGTAACCCAATTCCTTTTATCCATCCTATCATCAGATAAGTTAGATGGCAACAATTTCCTGAGTATGCATGCTCGATGTCAACATCATAGCTTAAGTTGCATTTACCCATGTCAAGTACATATTCATGAATGTTTTGATCAACAGCCTAACAATGCAAAACTACTTTGGCAGCATGGTTGATTATCTATACTTAACTTCCAACCTTTCTATTAAACCCATGTAATTAAGTGCTTTAGAATCATAAAACTATATAAATTATTAAAATACCACTTGACGAGCTGTTGGAACTTGAAACCGTGATGAGATCCAAACTCTGAATGAGCTTATTGTTAATGCCCGGATTTGTAACATGATTAACTACAGAGGAAGGTTTTGAAAGATGCATGAAAGATTAATGCCTAAATTAGCAAATCTCACCACTTCTTTTTAGCGGGTGTTACATTTGGATAAGTGCATTTTTACTTTCCCAAGGAAGCTTGCTAATTTTCTGCAATTGTTAGACCCAAGTGACGACTGTATTTTCAGTTTAATTTAGCATGTGAATGTGGATGGTCGACCTAAGTTAATTTGCGAGCCAACTCGTGTATTAAAGTAGCCATTATCAATTCTTACAGCCTTGTCCTTAAATTCTTATCATTTTATTTATTTATTTATTTGAAACGTCCTGTTATTTGCTTCAAGCTAATGCAAGGTTATTGATATTAAAATCCTTGTATTAAATACCTTGATGTTGGATTTACGTTAAAGATCTTGTTAATTGTCTTATTAGTTATTTTAGCATTCTACTTTAATATTTTTTTTTAATATATCAAGATTACTTGCTAGTTGGATGAAGATTGGGATTAGAATAGATGTGACCCTAAGGGATGTGATTATGATTTAAATTGATTGATGAGTAAAGATAGGAAGGCATATTTTAACTTTGCTAAATGGGTTGTGTATGATGTATTTGATAATAAATGGGTTGTGTATGATGTCTTTGATAATAAATTATGGCTAAATTATAATTTATGCAAGCTGGTGAGACTAAATTAATGATTAATTATATCCTTGAATAATTAGCCAAAGTCAAAGTTCAGAAAAGCTTATTAATTTCCTTTTAACGATGAATTAAATAGTATCTTGATGACCATTTGTAATTTAAAATTGCACAAATGGGTTGGTTTTAAGACTAAATTAGATTATACCTTGATGTCATTATGCACTTTAGACATGTGATGTTGGGCTCGTAATAGAGGTTGGAATAGACTGTGTTAATTGCCTTACGTGTTATATTAATTGTCATTGTCTTTTAATTTGATTAAAAGTACACTTACAAAGCAATATTCTAATAGTAGTGAGTAATTTAATGAGTTAATAATGATTAACTATTGCAATTTGCCTTAATGTAGATAACCTTGTTAATTGTGATCTTGATGGTTATGTTATTATCATTAGCTTAGTGATCTTGGTCTGCTTGTGTCGAGTGAGATGTAGACGCCTCCTTGTTCCTCAGATCAGTCGCCAGCCCTGAGGCCTTAAATGGTCAAAATCAATGGGAACCTAGGCTTAAGCATTGCTTATGTTTCCTAGAGGTCCTAACCATTGCAGGGTAGGACGGGCGGGTAGTCAATCTTTTTGTGTCAATTGATTTTCATTCATTGCTTCTAGATGCTTGATGTGCGTCTTAGGTCATTATGCAGTTGTCGCAGTTGCATGAGACATGTTCGTCGTCATGTTGCGACACAGAGTATAATGTCTATATTACCCTTGTACACACGCACACAAAAAAAAATAAAAAAATTGCACTTGTTATGAGATGTTGTTATCGTGAAGAAACGGGAGGTTGTTACATATGGTATCAGAGCCAGGTTCGACTCGTGACTTGGGATCACTATGGCTTTCGTTGATGTGATTGATTTTACTATTTCTAATCAAGTTGACTTGTGTTCGTGCAGGTAATCATGGTTAGAGGACGCCACGATGGCAGATGATGGGGTGTTAGGGGAGGGGGTGCAATGCATCCAGTAGCATCCATGCCTGAGGGAGATAACCCCCAGGGAGGAGAGAAGGTTGTCAGGAAGGAGCACATAGAAGTGGGTGATGTGGTCGGAATGATGAGATATTTTCAGCACATGTCTGAGGCACTGTTCAGCCGTTTGGACAAAGATGAGGCTAGAGCACCGGCACCCACGGAGGTTCTGCTGCATGCTCCGGTCAGTACTGGTAGCATTCACCGTGAACTCGAGAAGGTAAAATTTCCTGAGTTCTTTGGTGCCCCAAATGGCGCAGTCATTGAGGCATGGTTGGAGAACATGGCGATGTGCTTCACACTTCGCGATTATACCTCCAACATGAAGGTCTACATGGTGATATTTCAACTGAAAGGGAGCCCTCTTCTATGGTGGAAGACACTCCTACTATAGCTGAACATGGCCATCGAAAACGTGTCACGGGAATTATTCGAGGAACGGTTCCGAGAGAGGTACCTTTCCTAGGAATTCATTGAGATTCATCTCAATGAGTTCAATTCCTTACGACAGGGAGGTCGTACGGTTCCCGAGTACAAGGCCCGTTTTATGGAGCTACTCTGGTATGCTCAGCACCTTAACACTGAGAAACTTAAGGTCAACAGGTTCATGTTCGGCCTTAACGGAAGCCTGCGTGCAAAGGTTAGGATTTTTATGCCTCAAACCTTGCATGATGTCGTCCAAAAGGACCTCATAGCCAAGGAGGATCTTATCAGCAGGGGTCCGACCAGGACTCCAGTGAGACCAGTAGGGCAGGTGTCATCTAGAGCACAACAACATCAGACACCAACCAGACATACGTCAAGATACCGTGGCTTCCAGAGGGGATCCACTTTCACTACACCTCGGCGACCGCCGCCTCAGTAGCGGACACCTTATCGGGGACCATAGCATCGGCAGCAACGTCGACTGTAGAAGCAACAGTTTAGGCTTGTTCAGCAGAACAAACCAGTATTCCAGGCCGGTGGGTCGTCATCTTCTACTTCAGGTACCAGGACTACTGGGTCAAAGAAGCGGTGTTGGACATGTGGGGAGCGACACTACCAGCGCGACTGCCCTGTGGAGAGGACCAGAGCATCCAGATCATCTAGACCCACTACTGTGGGAGATTTGGGCAAGGCCCATTAGATTCATGAGGCGGTGAATAACCGCCAGGTAGAGCACGAGTCGAATGTGCTTGAGACGACAAGTATTCTTGTTGACTAGACCCTTAGTATTTTGATAGATCCCGGTGCTATCAAGAGTTTCATTTCTGGTGTAGGGCTAAAAAGGATTAAGGTAAAGGCAGTCGAACATGATGAGTTTAGCTTCATAGAAATGGCTTCGGGAGCCAAACAGAAGGTTGGAGAAAGGGTTACAGGCTATGTCCTTAACCTAAGAGAGTTTGTCACAAGGGCCAACCTGTACATCATGATCCAAGGATCTTATAATGTTGTGATTGGTATGGAATGCTTGGAATCGCATGAGGAAATACTCAACTGTAAGACAAAATGGTTGAGCTTGGTCGATGACGAGGGATAGAGACATGTGATTGTAGGAAAGAACCAGGGAGTTTCCCTGAGGTTCATCTCTTCCTTACAGCTACAGAAGAGTATGCGCAAGGGGTGCAAGCTTTATGTGATCCTTGTGTTAAATGAGAAGGGAGTAGTGGAAGGTCTAGAACACTTTCCGGTGGTGAAAGCGTTTGCGGACGTATTTCCAGAGGAGTTACCTGGGATGCCTCCAGAGAGGGAGTTGGATTTTACCATAGACCTGAAACCGGGGACTGAACCGATAGTAAGAACACCTTATCGAATGTCGACCCCGGAGTTACAAGAGTTGAAAATGCATTTGAAGGAGTTGCTAGATATGGTACTGATATGTCCTAGTGTGTCACCATGGGGTGCACCTATTATTTTCATACAAAAGAAGGATGGATTGTGGAGGCTTTACATTAACTACCGTCAACTCAACAAGGCTATGATCAAGAATCAATATCTGTTGTCGAGAATTGATGATCTGTTCGATCAAATGAAGGGTGCAATGGTGTTCTCCAAGATCGATTTGTGATCAAGGTATCACCAGTTATGGATCAAGGAGGATGATGTCCCTAAGACAACCTTTAAGACGAGGTTTGGACATTATGAGTTTATTTTTTTACCATTTGGACTGACAAAATCCCTAGGGGTATTTATGAGTTTGATGAATGGGGTGTTCCGCGAGTACTTGGACAAGTTCGTCCAAGTGTTCATTGACGATATTTTGATTTACTATCGTACAACGGAGGAGCATGATGAGCACTTGCACTTGGTACTACAGTGTTTGCGAGAGCACAAATTGTATGGGAAGTTGTCCAAATGCTCATTTTATCAATCGAAGATTCACTACTTAGGGAATGTCATCTCCGACGAAGGAATTGTCATGGATCCAACCAAGGTTGAGGCTATTATGGAATGGCCTACACCTACGAATGTCCCGAAAGTGTGTAGCTTCATGGGTTTAGCAGGATACTATCGACAGTTCGTCGAGGGATTTTCGAAGATAACAAATCCGATCATAGAGTTGCAGAAGAAGAACAAGAAGTTTGTTCGGACCAAGAAATACACGGAAGCGTTTCGGAGGCTCAAGGAATTCTTGACAATAGCACCAATACTAAAGGTCCCTGACATGGATGCAGACTTCTTGGTATGCACATATGCATCCAAGGAAGGCTTAGGCGGAGTCTTGATGCAAGACAGACGAGTGATTGCTTACATTTCTAGGAAACTGAGAAGGCATGAGGAGAACTACGCGACGCATGATTTGGAGTTACTAGCCATCGTTTATGCCTTGAAGGTTTGGAGACACTACCTTGTTGGACGAAAATTTGAACTAAAGACTGACCATTGTGGAGTACAACACATATTTACGCAAAGTGACTTGAATACATGACAACGACGTTGGTCGAAATTTCCTAGCGAATACGACTTCGAGATTACTTACATAAAAGGAATAGTGAACCGAGTGGCGGATGCATTGAGTCGAAGACCACACATCTTTTTGGTGCTGCCTCTTCAGAAGAATCTACGTGAAAAGATTCTAACTTTATAGTGTGACGATGATTGGTACAAAGAGGTCAAGAGTTTTATCGGACAAAACACAATGATGGTACCACGATTTGAAGGATTTTCTTTTGATAGCGATGGTTTATTAAGGTTTAAAAATTGTATCTACGTACCGCTGAATGACAAGTTGAGGATGTTGATCCTGAACGAGGCTCATAGAGCAGTTTACATGGCTCACCCGGGGGTCACGAAGATGAGGGCAGAACTTAAATCCTTATTCTTCTGGAAGGGAATGAAGTCAGACATAGTCAACTATGTGGCCAGATGTCTAGAATGTCAGCAGATAAAAGCTAAACATAGAAACCCAATAGGATTACTACAACCACATGCTATTCCAGAATCAAAATGGGAGGTTATTTCGATGGATTTCATTGTTGGATTGCCACTGATGGCAAGGAGACATGACTCGATTTTTGTAGTAGTAGACACTCTGACGAAGAGTGCTCACTTTATTCATGTGCATACAACATATCAGGCACCTGACATAGCTAGAGTTTTCATCAGTGAGATTGTGACGTTGCATGAGTTTTCAAGAGGCCTTGGGAACCCAACTTAACTTTAGTACGGCATATCACCCGGAGACTAGCGTGTAGACCGAACGAATGAACCAAACCTTGGAAGACATGTTTCACATGTACGTAATGGACCAACAAAAGTGTTGGGAAGAATTCTTGCCACTAGTGGAATTCTCTTACAACAACAGTTACCAGAGCACCATTAAGATGGTGCCTTTCAAGTTTCTTTACGGGCGACCTTGTCAGACGCCTTTGAGTTGGGATCGAATTGAGGATAGGGTATTGGTGGGACCAAAAGCGATCCAAGAAATGGAAGAGCAAATGAAAAAAATAAGACAAAGGATTAAAGAAGCACAAGATCGACATAAGAGTTATGTCGATGTGCACCGTGTCAACCGTAGTTACGAGGTCGGTGATCGAGTCTTCTTGCAGGTTAAACCTCATAAGAGTTCGATCAAGTTTGGTAAGGGAAATAAACTCTCCTAGGTTCGTGGGACCCTTCTATATTGTGGAGAGAAAGGGGCTCGTGGCCTATCGACTAGACTTGCCTGATTCCTTGAGGTGTATGCACGATTTTTTTCATGTATCTGTTTTGAGACATTATATTAGTGATCCTACACATGTTATTGACATGAGTTCCTTGCAGGTATCGGATGAGGGGGTGCTCATGGATGATTCTATCCACATCTTCGATCATCGCGTTCGACAGCTACGACGTCGAATGCTAGATCAGGTCAAGGTCCAGTGGGACAATTATAGTCTGCACTCGACGACCTGGGAGGACGCATATGATATGCGCCATCAGTTTTCATTTTTGTTTGATAAATAGACATATGATACTATGATATACTTTATTTCAGAATTCTACTGTGAAACTTCTGGATGAAGTTTAGACCAAGACGGGGTGTATGTAACATCCCGCTCTAGCGCACTGAACAAACTTATTCTTTGAGGACACTTTCTTGCAAGTGATCTGGATTTTTATTCTATTAAAACTTTGACTTGAATTACGATGCATTATGGGTTGATGACTTGTTTTTTTACTACATTGACATAGACAAGTGCTATTCACTCAGTTTTACTGAGTGTGCAGGGTTTTGGACCTTGAGGATGCAGAGGCACCGATGGAACGCCTTAAACTTTGGATCGAGTCAGGGAGTGTGCCTTTGGAGTTTGATTGTTTTACTTTGATATTAGTGCATCTGACTAGATGATATGATGTGGATATGTTTTGACATGATTTGTTGATGATGCAGGCTGACGATAGCTTGCCGACCAGACTCACATATGGAGTAAAGGGGTCACACACGACTACTCGATATGTTGAGGGAGAGGTGTGGACAACAGCCCTGCCACAGCCTACTAGCACTCTCATCATGGCTCAAATTGTAGGTTAACGATTACCTAGTTCAAGAGGACCCATGATGTCATGAGGGCAAACTACGATAGTCACTCACAATGATTCTAAGGGGCACACAATAAGGTGGGGGCCTTATTTATTAGAGGCCCTTAGTCTCCCACAAGTTAACCTGGCAGAGTGTTGACGCCAGGGGTTATTGATGTCTACCAATCAGTCAAGAGGCGAGTGGCACCCTTAGAGCACGTGGTGCATCCTGAATGCCATGTCGCGCAAAAAAAATGGAGAGTGGCGAGTGGCACCCTTGGAGCACGTAGTGCGTCCTGAAGGGCACATCCCATAAGGGAACAAATGAGGCGAGTGACACGCTTGGAGCATCTAGTGTGTCCTAAAGGGCACGTCGCGTTGATGATGATAGACGGATGAACCTAGATGGCCCTAAGACCAATAACATGTTAATAAATTTTAAAACAATTTCCCTAATTAAATGTCGCCCAGTACAAAATCTAAGTTCTAAGTCTAAAATTTCGCTAGGGGTAAAATTTTGTCTACCTTTAAAAAAAACAAAAAAAAAAATAAATAAAATAAATAGATAAAATGAAATAAATAATAAAATTAAAAATTAAAAACCACTTAAATAATAATTATGATCTTCATAAAATTTTGTAACATGAAGGGTGTGAGAAATTGAATTATTCATAAGAAATAAAATCTTTGGATATAAAATGTAAAGAGAGAATTAATTATTTTATCTTTTGATAATTTAAAAAGATACTAAATTATTGATAAAAGGGAAAAGGTGTTAAATTCCACACCTGCCTTTTTGAGTTCTAAGTAAAAGGGGAAAGAGGGAAAATAGAAAAAAAATAGGAAACTAGAGAAAAGAGGTAACATAAAAAGGAAAAAGGAGAACTTAAGGGAAAAAGAAGGAAGTCAACTTAGTAAGGAATCTGCAATTAAGAGCTTTCTAATTTTAAACTGAATTAGCAATTTCATGATAGGGAAAGCCTTTAAAACCTGTAAGGGAATTTAGGGACACCTAGGAGTGATTCTAGGAGTAAATTTAGGTGGGTGAGGGAAATAAACATATTTACTTAATTAAAGAAATTAATTTATGGAGGAATGTAGGGGATGGGGGACACTTGTACAGAGAGGAATTTTTGGGAATTTATTTTTAAAACTTTAATTAAATGAGATTTTAGGAAATAAAGGAAGTTCAAAACTCTATAAAAGAAAGGGAGGAGAAGGAGAAAGATCATCTTCTGTTTGCATAATGTTACGCTGCAAAAATATCAACTTGACTGATTTACTTGTGGGAGTTGGTATACCCAGCTCGGAGAGGATTGGTAGCTCGGCCCTATGAGGCGAGCTGGGAGCTAGATGAAACATCTGGATAGGGTGTGTTGCCCCTTTGTGGCTCGGGGGGCTAAGGGGGATGAAGAGTACCCCTAGCATTGGCTAGGAGGTACCGGTGAGGTCTCGACGATCGACAAGAAGGAGTTGCATGGAGCGCGAGACGTCATTCGAAGTGGGCGATCAGGCAATGGTACGCTATTTTATTTTGTAGAGTAGAATGAAATAGGACTTATGCTTGGATCTAAATATTTATTGTAAATGGATTGGATGTTTAGATTGATAGCAGACCCCTTTTATTAGCTTATCTGATTGTTTGGTTGAATGATTTCACGTGGCCTTCATCCCCGCATGACTCGACATCCCTATGGTTTGACTGTGACCCATGCGATTGTTTCTTTTCGTCCCTAGCATGCCAGTCCTCGCCTCAGCAGTCGGCCAGGAGCCTGATCTACGGTCATTGTCTTAGCGTTAAAAGACCTATGGATCTCAACGCCCTGCTTTTCTGTGCGAGGATGGTGAACCGAAGGACGAACCCTTCCATCATCTACCTCTGTGGTTCATCCTTAGCTGATTATTGGTCTTGACCTGTGTGACCCCGCACTTAATCTGTGTTTAATGATGTGTCTACATGTTACTTAATTCCTTGTGTTGTATGATATTCCCTAACGTTGATAGTTCCATCCAAGATATGACAAACATTGTTCAGTTTACAGTGATTTTTATACTTATTGTGTGACTGTTGAATCCATAGTTATGACAGCGATATTCATTGATACCTGTTTTTTTACCAACAAAATTACATTATGATTTACGGATGAATTATTTAAATCAAGTATGGGTAAATATAAACCCGCGATTCTGGGTTTTTAGTCTATGATTTCCTTCCTGGTTAAGGCAGAGAGTAGACACTAAGCTCTGTGCGTTTTATGCCTACTTCTCTTTTAATAACCAAACAATATACTGTGTAATGATCAGCGTTTCAATTCCTTCATTGGCAGTGTACTCATTTCTTGTTGACAGTGAAGTTCCACCATTTTTGGCAGCGAGCTTATTCTTGTTGACCATGAATTGACCCTTGATTTCCTCACACTCTTCAGACTGTCATATTCACCTCTTGAGGGAGATCCTTGATTGATTGTGAATTGACTTTTAGTACTGCGTTGATTTTGGGCATTTTACCCGAGATATGGTTAAAATTCGGCTAGATCTTATGCTAATCCGATTAAACTAGAAAGTTAATGCCAGCGTAGTATTATCAGAAAAATGCTTTATTCTCAGGTTTTAAGTTTCCTCGTATGTATGTTTAGCAATTCTTTAGCTCCCTAAGCCACGTCAAGCTTGTGTATAATCTTTGTTTTGTGATTTTTTTTTTTCCTGGACTGATGACTATGTAGTCTGCAATGTTTACAATGTTGGTTTTGATCGTTGTTGTTAGTTCTCAAATCACCTTGTTGATCTATAGTTAGAATCTCATCTAAGTGCTTGTTGTTAGACAATATTTTGTGACTGTGCTATCTTGTAACCCGATTCCTTTTATCCATACTATCATCAGATAAGTTAGATGGCAACAGTTTCCCGAGTATGCATGCTCGATGTCAACATCATAGCTTAAGTTTCATTTACCCATGTCAAGTACATATTCATGAATGTTTCGATCAACAACATGACAATGGAAAACTACTTTGGTAGCATGGTTGATTATCTATATTTAAATTTCAACCTTTTATTAAACGCATGTAATTAAGTTCTTCAGAATGATAAAACTATATAAATTATTAAAATACCACTTGACGAGTTGTTGGAACTTGAAACTGTGATGAGATCCAAACTCTGAATGAGTTGATTGTTAATACCCAGATTTGTAACATGATTAAATGTTGAGGAAGGTTTTGGAAGATGCATGGAAGATTAATGCCTAAATTAGCAAATCTCACCACTTCTGTTTAGCAGGTGTTACATTTGGATAAGGGTGTTTTTACTTTCCCAAGGAAGCTTGCTAATTTTCTGCAATTGTTAGACCCATGTGATGGCTGTATTTTCCGTTTAATTTAGCATGTGAATGTGGATGGCCGACATAATTTAATTTGCGAGCCAACTCGTGTATTAAAGTAGTCATTGTCAATTCTTACAACCTTGTCCTTAAATTCTTATCATTGTTTTTATTTATTTATTTTAAACGTCCTATTATTTGCTTCAAGCTAATTCCGGGTTATTGATATTAAAAGCCTTGATGTTGGCTTTACGTTAAAGATCTTGTTAATTGTCTTATTAGCTTTTTTAGCATTCTACTTTAAGATTTTTTTTTAATATATCAAGATTAATGGCTACTTGGATGAAGATTGGGATTAGAATAGATGTGACCCTGAGGGATGTCATTATGATTTAAATTGATTGGTGAGTAAAGATAGGAAGGCATATTTTTAACTTTGCTAAATGGGTTGTGTATGATGTCTTTGATAATAAATTATGTCTAAATTATAATTTATGCAAGTTGTTGACATTAAATTAATGATTAATTATATCCTTGAATAATTAGCCAAAGTCAAAGTTCAAAAATGCTTATTAATGTCCTTTTAACGATGAATTAAATAGTATCTTGATGACCATTTGTAATTTAAAATTGCACAAATGGGTTGGTTTTACGACTAAATTAGATTATACCTTGATGTCATTATGCACTTTAGACATGCGAATTTGGGATCATAATGGAGGTTGGAATAGACTATGTTAATTGCCTTACTTGCTATATTAATTGTCATTGTCTTGTAATTTGATTAAAAGTACACTTCCAATGCAATATTGTAATAGTAGTGAATAATTTAATGAGTTAATAATGATTCACTATTGCAATTTGTCTTAATGTAGATAACCTTGTTAATTGTGATCTTGATGGTTATGTTATTATCATTAGCTTAGTAGCCTTGGTTTTCTTGTGTCGAACGATATGTAGACGCCTCCTTATTCCTCAGATCAGTCGCTAGCCCTGAGGCCTTAAATGGTCAAAATCAATGGGAACCTGGGCTTGAGAATTGCTTATGTGTCCTGAAGGTCCTAACCATTGCAGGGTAGGAAGGGCGGGTAGTCAGTCTTTTTGTGTCGGTTGATTGTCATTCATTGCTTCCATATGCTTGATGTGCGTCTTAGGTCATTATGCAGTTGTCACAATTGCGTGAGACATGTTCGTCGTCGTGTTGCAACACAGAGTATAATGTCTATATTACCCTTGTATACACACACAAAAAAAAAAAAAAAAAATTGCACTTGTTATGAGAGGTTGTTATCGTGACGAAATGGGAGGTTGTTACAATTAGGCCAACACCAATGCCATTTCCCGAGGCATCACATTCCACAATAAACTTTTTTGTGAAGTATGGCATGGTCAAGACAGGAGATTTACACATCACCTCTTTAAGTTGTTCAAAAGCTTTAGTTTCCCCTGGAGTCCATGAAAATGCATCCTTCTTAGTTAGTGTCATTAAATGTGTTTCTATTCTCCGATAGTTCTGAATAAACTTGTGTGGTAACCTGTCAGACAAAAAAATCCCCTAAGATTCTTCAATGTTTTGGGAATCGACCAGTCCATCATGGCCTTAATATTGTTAGGGTCTACCTTAACACCTTCATGAGATACAATATGACCCAAATACTCTACTTCCTTCACCCCAAAGAAACATTTGGATGGTTTGGCATATAGTTTTTTCTCCTTTAGTAGTTGTAGCACCTTGTCAACATGTCACACATGATCCTCCCAAGACATGGTATAGATTAGTATATCATAAAAACATACTAACACAAATTTTCAAAGGAAGGGATTAAAAATGGAATTCATCAACCCTTGGAATGTGGAAGGTGCATTTGTAAGGCCAAAAGGCATGACCAAAAATTCATAATGGCCTTCATGAGTTCGAAATGTTGTTTTGGGGATATCTTCTTTCTTCATTCTAATATGATGATACCCTGAACGAAGATCCAACTTTGTGAAATAGATTGATCCATGTAGTTCATCTAACAATTCATCAATGACAGGAATGGGAAACATATATTTAATAATGATCTTGTTGAGCTCTCTATAATCTAGATACATACACCATGAGCCATCTTTCTTGAGTACCATTAACACCAGTGCAGAGTAAGAACTTTGGCTATGTCTAATAATTCCAAGCTCTAACATTTCTTCAACGATATGCTCAATTTCACTCTTCTGGGCATAAAGGTATATGTACAATCTGATGTTAGAAGGAACACTCCCAGGAATTAGGTGAATATGAGGATCATGATTTCAAGTGGGTGGAGGACCCTTGATAATATATTCAAATACTTTGGAATGCTTATCAATGATCCCTTGGATATCTAGGCGAATTGATGGCTTAATTGTTTGAACATCCAGTGAGAATAGTTGTGCAATTAAACCTTGATGCCCCCTTTTCAATAATTTTGTCATGCCATTAGAGATTATCACCTTTTTTGGTTTCCCTGTGATACCTCTTAGCTCAATTTATTTTCCTTCGAATGAAAATTTCATGAAAAGTTCTTGAAAATTAAAAGCCATTGTTCCTAATGATTGTAACCATTGGATTCCTAGTACGACATCAGCACCACCCATGGGTATAGAAATCATTGGAATATTCAATACATATTCCCCCATAATAAGATTGATATTATTACATTTTCTTAAGCAATTAATAGTTCCTCCATCTGCAATCATCACTTGAAACTCTGGTGCTGGATATACAAAGAAATTGAGAGCTTTGGCTAATTTATAGTGAATGAAATTATGAGTACTACCATAATCAATTGGGACTGTTACCTTTTTCTTTTTGACATATCCTTCGATATTGAGGGTTTGATGAGTTCTAATTCCATCCAATGAATTACATGATATCGTGGGAGTCAACTCTTCAGAAGAAATTGCTTCTACGTTTTCATCTTGAGATGGTTCTTGTTATAGTTCTTGTTCTTATTCCTCTTCACAATCTATGTATAATAATTTCTTCTCACCACACTTATGTCCCTTACTATACTTGTTGTCACAATTAAAGCATAAACCTTTTTCTTTTCTTTCCTCCAATTGTTGAGGTGTCAACCTTGTAGGTTGAGATGTTTTAGAAAAAGGAACATTATTCTCTCGATAGATATTAGGAGTGGTCCTTCTAGTATCCATAGCCATAATTTTACTTTCAACATTTCTTGCCACCCTAAATTGATTCTCCAATGATTTGGGTTCCCAAAGGCGAACCTCATGTTGAACTTTATCCCTTAAAGTTCCTATGAATACATCAATCAAGTGCTCATTTGGAATATTTGTTACCTTTATTCTCAATCTTTGGAAGTTCTCAATGTTCTCTGTAACTGAATCCTTTTGCTTGAAATTTATGAATTGGCTAAATAAGGTATTTCTCCTTGTATCCTCATAGTGTGCTATCATTTATTTCATGCAAATTTTCCAAGTGACGAGTGATTTGCGAGAACAAAACCATCGATACCACACAAATTGATTGGGTTATAAATATAAAGAAGCAATTAGTACCTTTTATGTATGTGGCACATTATGTAGATCAAAGAATTTCTCCATCTGAAGTATCCATGTGATTGGGTCCTTGCCATCAAACTTCCTCATATCGATCTTAGGAAAGTGGTTGGTCTTCAACCCAAGGTTAGATTTTCTCCATTCTTGATTCATCTTCCTTATGTCCTTGTCATGAATTTCATGGGATACATTTTCACTTTCAGGTGTCCTCTCTATTAGGAAATTTTTCAATCCTTCCATGATATCCCTTTTTAAACCATCCATCATAGTACCCATTATTGCCATAAAAAAAATTATAGCGAAAATTCCAAGGTGTCTCAGATGTAGCAGTGAAACCCCAAGACCTTGATCTATGAAACCAAATGTTAAGAACCAAATATCAAGATAGCATAGAAAAACCTTAGAAAAACGCCTTGAAAAGGATAGAATTTCAGATAATAAGCCTCTTCAAGGGGGAAACCTCCTTATACACCACATAAATTTCAAAATACAAGATGATTCCAAATGAAAATGTGCCCTTGGTATATATAGGAGACTAGGAAGTACAATTACAACTAATGGACACAAGCCGACATAAATAAAATAACATTACTAATGTAATATTCCCCAATTAAAGGGGTAATGTGCCACTATTTGGGGCTTAACACAACCCTCAATCAGTGACAATATTTTGGACCTTCTAGAATATTCTTTAAATTCCACACAAATATAGCCCCACATATGTAATTAATGAGTGTTGATGTGGCATCCACTCATACTATGGTGGTCAATAAGGTAGGTCAACTTTTTGAAGGCATGACTTTCGCATACAAGATCCAATTGAGGTGATTTCCACATCGTTGGAAAGCTCTCAATGTGTAGAATAGAGTGAAGGCATTGTGATTTATTCTCAAA
>ML776667.1:127950-161604 GCA_009831015.1 Picea engelmannii
GGTGAACTGCTTTATCATTTTGGTTGTTGTGTATTGGATGTGTTATTTGCTGCATTATATACTGCTGTGTATTAATTTATAACACATATTTACTCATGTCAAAGAACCTTTCCTCACACATGAACTTTGCAAAGAAAAACCAAAAACTTAATACATAAACCTATTGCACATTTTTAACACATGAAGCAAGTGTATGGGAAAGACTTCTAAGTGCTAACTTATTATTTCTTTAGGCAGAGCCTGTAAAGGGCCAGGTAGCCTCTGGAACTCATCCTCTTAATTGAGGTGACATGTCCGGTAAATGCTCCTACAGTCTATCTCTGTATAAGAAATAGTAAGTTCTCACATTTTCAGAGGTCACATTTGAGTGTATAACTCACATTTTAAATTATGGAAAATGGATACCTTGCACCCTTAAACAAGTACATTCCATTTTCAGATCACTCTCTCTCTCTCTCTCTCTCTCTCTCTCTCTCTCTTAAAAATATCAACCCTCAAGAAATATCATCTTACATGATAAAAAGTATCGAAACTAAGAGGCATACATCCATGAGTGTTTCAAAAAATTAATATTTCAAGGTGAGTGAAATGGTGAATTAGAAGAAAAACAAGATAAAAATACAAGGAACTACTTAGAATGAATCTTGTAGCTTACAAAAAAATAATAATGTGTTGATCAATCAAGAATTTAGTATTTATAATCAAAGTATATAGATCAGTGAAAACATGCTTCAAACAATTATACATCCCCATACATTCATATACATGGAGGAACCCTATAAATATCATTTAAATGCATCAAGAAATGACATGACTTGGTCATTTGTTAAGAGGAAATCACTTATATTCCATGACTAGACATCATAAAGTAACATTGAATATGGTGCATATTATGTTTCTTGAGATTTTATTAATCATATATGCTACAAGAAGCCAAAATGGGAGAGGTGGATTTATAATAACACAGACACAAAAAGAAGGAGAGTTACAAACTAAAACATAATGCAAGGGATGAATATCTTGGTGCATGTTTCCTTCACCATCTAACTATGCTTAAAGTATGTCGATCTAACAACTTTGAGTATAAGAATATATTAAATTCCCCAAAGTGTTGACCCTTTCAATGAACATTGTATCCTTTTTTATACATGCCTTAACTTTGAGAAAACTAGCCGTTGGATTCAATACTACTTCTTAATACCACCTCTAGTGTGCTGAGTAATTTTTACTGGGTAAAAATTGTTTTTGCCCCCATAGTTAAAACTTTCTAATGTGTCATGAGGATTACATTCTTTGTCCAATTGACCTTTTGTTTGGATTATTCTAAATGACTCAATTGAATATGGTTGTTGCACTAGACATGTTCAACCTTTGAATAGTTGAGGTCCATGGTTTGATAGAAGGAAATCTAACCATTTCCTCTCAACCACCACCACTCAATGACATAGAGCACAATCAAACAACTCTTTGAATCCTCTTCCTCAAGCTTATGCAGAGCATCAATCGAATTGTGCAAATGCACTTTAAGATAGACTATACGGCTTCTCACTTCTTTTATGTCTTAGCTAGTGTAATAAGAAATGGACATTCCCCTTCTTTGAAAAGATATAAGAAACTACTCACACATTTGTAGCTAGGATGGTTGATTGATATCTCCTGAGGGGAGAAACTGTGTAGGTGGGTCATCTTCTATGACACTTGACATCCGAGTAACTCACCATTGGAATCTGAACTACTCATGGATTGGTTTCTTCTATTCACATTGATTTATCTTATAATGGATTGACACATACTTGTAGAGGCCATTTATGGGGTGAAATGATTTTCTACACACGACAACAATATCCTAAAATCTACAACTTACTTGGGTGTGTGTGTAGCCAATGATTCTTGTTCTTCATCGGTTGCAACTAACGATATAATGATTAGTGATGATTTCTAGGAATGAGGCCAATTGTCATGTTATATGTTGTCTCAACAATTAGATTATTTGACACACCATCGTTATAACCCATGACTTGTTTAGAACCCCTTCCCAATGCTTTTTATGGCTATGTGTCACCTTCCCTTTTGCTTGGGCCTTTGAAAATTTGGGAAAAGTGTGAAATTTTGAGTGATGTCAACATGGTCCCATAGACAGCTGGTGTCTTTTCATTGGTCCATGTTGGCGCTTATGTGGTAGGCAAGGATGCTATGTGTAACTAGGATTGATGTGTTTCTCTGTGTCTCTAGTGGGTCCCCTTTATCTAGGTGGTGGATTCATATTTTATCTGACAAGTTATTAGATGGCACGCCACTCTATTAGTGACTCGCCCTAATGTATATGGTCGAATGTTGAATCATATCCACCTCATGATGTGTTGGTGGGAAGGTGTGAAATTTGTATTGGGGTTAATGGTTAGTTTGGTGAAACCACAATACTATTGTCGCATCCCAACAAGGGTGGTTTCTCCTTCCATTCTCCTATCAGGTGACACCATACATCATGTGATGCACATCCATTCAAACCATTATTGTGTCACTCAGGCTCATTAAATATCATGCATGTTCATGGTGCGACATCTATCATAATGCATTGATCTACCTCGCTTGCAGTCACCCGATGATCAGGCCCCACACATTTTATGGTTCTTGGTTCTCAAGCCTCAATATCATGGTAAAATCCTCGAATACTAAAGAGTAGGTACTTTCTATCCACGATAGGCTCTTTTTCATCTCATGATAAGTGCCTGAGTGCTTACATCTTGGCTTTATCACCTAGAGCATGCCATTTTCCCCATCTCCTTCATTCTGCCTCCAATTAATCTGGTCCTTTATGCGCATAAGCTTTATAATTTCACCTTGGTATCTATCTCCTCCAGTCTTGACCTTATGCCCTTATATGCTCATATAAGTGATAGGGTCAAATATGGTACAAAAATTAGCTCCAGCAGGGACAACATACCCCTTTTGGTATGTTGAGAACTATATACCAAGTGCCTTCCTCTATTGGGTTATGGAGACCTCTTTGAAATAGCCATCTCTCTAGATCCTTGAACATTAATATGATATATGACACAAAAATGATAAACAACTTACAATGTTAGAACCCTACCTACTTTCTCATGTAACAAATGGTGAATGAAGTAAAATCGGAAAATAAAGGGATACTAAGGGAAAGCATATAAAAATTGTCAATATTTGGCTTGGACCCTTCCAAGTTGTTGCAATTCAAGATAAAAACACATATAAGGTGGCCCAGCTGGATGGAGAGTTGTTTGGGGATCCCGTGAATGGGAGGTCCCGCAAGCATTTTTTCTTCCCTGCAAACATTTGGAATTTCACACATGCTATAACCACGAAATTGACATTAGAAAACAATGAGGGAAAATAATAACCAACTTTGAGGATCTTGTATGAAGTGGCTCTCCAATCATGATGACCACCACATACTCCATTGTGAAACACAATGAAAATTCATTCAGCTTCTTCTTCAGTGAGGAAATTTAGCAAGATTCCTCCTAGATCCTTCCAAAGTAGGTTTTCTCCTAAAATGAAATAATTTGTAGCCTTAAGTTTAATATGCCTAGCCTTTTCATTGTCCGATGTTAGTGAGAAAATTAAGTTCTGTAGGTAAAAGATGATATCCTTATAACAATCAGACTGAGAAAATTTAGGGGTGACCTTCAAGGATGGTTCTTATGTTTCAACCCCTTCAGGTTAGGCTTCTATGATATTTTTTGATAGTGCAGTCATGCCTAGAGATATGAAATTACACTCAACTATGAGTTTTTCTATCCCTTGTCCCTTTACCAATTTTGTGGGATTAATATCTAAATTATATTCTTCAATTTTGGATATCCAAATTACCCCTTCTTTCCTCACTATCAGGTTGTGTGAGAATATCTTTTACATCACTGGTGGGTACATACACCAATATCTTAGAGTGCAATATGTAATATCTAAATGATTTCAATACTTTGACCATGGAATCATCTTGTTTCTCTAGGATATCGTATCTCGTCTCAACATCTCTCAAGGCCTAGCTTAAAATGGCTATGGGCTACTCCTGATTCTCTTCAATTTTTTGCAGCAACACAAGAGCTATGGTATATTATTAGGAAAAAGAGAAAATGAGGAACTCCTTATCATAGATCTAGATAACCAAAATTGGAGACTCTCCCAATGCCTCTTTGATATGATGAAAAGACTATTTAGCTTCAGTAGTCCACTTGACTTCATGATCTTTTTAAGCATGTCATTGGAATGTTTCACCATTTCAACAAAATTTGGGATAAATCTTCTCAGAAAATCGATCTTGTACAAGAAAGATTGTACTTCTTTCTTGTTTCTAGGAAACACAAATTGTTTAATCGGCTCTTCCCTTTATGAATATATATTCACTCCTTCTCTAGATACTATATGTCCCAAAATGTTTCCTTATTTATTAGAAAAATGACACTTGGGATTCCAGGAAAATCTGTATTTCTTACATTTCACAAAGGTTTTCCTTAAATGATTGATGTGATATTCATATGTATTTAAGAATACAATCATGTCATCTAGGTATAAAAAAATGAATCTATACTTCTCTCCCACAAGCACTATGCCTATACCGCTTTGAAAATTGTCTCCTGCATTTATCTGACCAAAAGGCATTTCTTCATGCATGAAATTCCCCCAAGGTGTTTTGATGGTTGTCTTCTCTCTATATTCTAAATGCATTTCCACTTGGTTGTATCCCGAGAAACCATTTGTTGGATAGGAATTTTGGATATGTTTTTGGATTTGCGCTTGAATAAGTCAAAAAACATAAGGCAATTAAAAGATGGACCAGAGCGCATGATGAGAGAGGAATTTAAGGAGTCAAAGCGCATGACAGAAGGAAGCACAATGGAGCAATGAGCAAAAGAGGGAAAATAGTTATGGTTTTTGGGACACTTTTATCCACTTTGTAATGAGATTATCCCTATTTTGATGTATAAATATTTAAAGGGTTTTTGGGTATAGGGGTTCCAAAGGTTGGACATATGAGAAGTCTTGGTGTTTTTGGGTGATTTGAGTCGAGTGTTGGAAGAAGTTTTGAGGTATGACTGAGAAGTAAGTCTTGCACTCCAACAAAATGTCTAGGAAGGTTTGGGTAGTGTTATTGTTGCATATTTTGTAGCATAATGTGAATTTGTAGAATATTATCAATGAATAATATAAGAAGCCAGTCATTGTGGACGTATCCCAATTTGGGTGAATCACGTTAAACTTGTATGTTGTGATGTTTTGTTTTTGTATGTTATGATGTTTACTGTTATTATGCTATGGTGATAAATGCTTAAGTATGTTGGATTCATTATTCATATATCTTATTATAATGTCACACAATGAAGTAACTGGTAATTGAATGAATACAAAGTTAATGAATGTCTCACATGGGGTATGTCGCACGATAAGTAACTATTAAGTAATGGAAAATGCACACATGAGTAGATGGTTACTAAAGATATGGTGAATGCCTTGCTTCCCCTCATCATTTCATAACCTTGGTTCCTGCAGCCCCTCTAGATGCGTCATGTGAGACTTCAATTACTCTTGAGGTGATAATGAAAGGGTCGATGTCTAAGGGTTTTGTTGGTATTTTGATGATTAACCCTGGGTCTTCTCACTCCGCGCCAACAAATGGTTATGTTGTCAAGACCTAGAACTATAATTGGGGGAAATGTTTTGGAGGCTAAATAAGGAAGAAATCACAGAATGGATAGAGAAGAAATAGTGAGACTTTTCGAGAGAAAAAAATAGAAATCCATGGCTTAGAGATGAACATTGGTTGCAAAGGTATGTTTTCACAGATCTTCATGAAATTTTCTTTGGTGAACTCCTGATATCTATTATTGAATGGTTATAAAGGATAGTTGAGAACGTTGGGAGATATCGAGGTGAACTTCCAAGAAATTGGACCCCTAAAGTGATCAGATAGTTGAATATAGTAAGTAATAAAGTTTCTCACAGAATGAATTTTTGGTTGAATAGTGTACTAGGAGGTTACATTACAAAGTTTGCAATAGATTGCACACAGTATTATAGTGTCGTAGAGAGGGACTTTTTCAAGGGTTCACGTGGAATATATTTGAGTGCATTATCTATGTGGATAAAAATGTTGTTGTGCGACAAGAATTTTATGAATATGGAATGTGATAGCTAGGTTCCTTCACACACATGAGGGGACTGGGGGATGACTAGAGGATGGTCTAAGAGTGGAAAGGATTAATGAAAAATGGGTGGACTAAGGATAATGAGATAACAAGACACTGACTCAAATAGAGATATCATAGTATTGCACTGTGGGAAAAGGTTTAGGTATATTAAGGAGACTGTGGTTGAGAGAGAATACCTCGTGTGAGTCAAATAGATCTGAAGAATGAAATGAATTGTTTCGAGAGAGATTGTAGTTAGTGGAGGAATTCATAATAGTGGAAGTAGTTCAACAAACTAGAGACAATCAGTATCTCCAAGAGTAAGTACTACACAAATTAAATGGAAGGAATACATCATACGTTGAGAATGCCTAAGTTTCAGGGAGCAAGTTCAAAGGACCATGAAAAAAATATATTTGTTTGAGACAAGATATGGATTGCTAGGAATGTTCAATATGAAGAAATGAAAATTGTGCAGTTATCTACGACATTTATAGGTCACAGACTGCTATGGTATATGAAGTACCAGATGACTACACCGACAGGACAATCAATAAATTTAGCAGAGATTGGACAAGCATTGTTAAAGGAATTCTAAAAGATGAAATACAAGTCAAAGTATATCACATAACTGAAGCAAATTAAGAAAGTGAAGAATGAGACAGTTTGGGATTACGAACAGAGATTTAAATATGTGATGGGTAGATTAAAATTTCATATTCCTGAAGAAAAGAATCGATAATGGTTTATTGCATTTCTATTGTTGAAGATTCATTGTCCATTGACACATCAGAAGCTCATGTCATAGACTGAAGAATTATAAATAATGATGAAGTTCGAAGCATCTCTTGCAGGAGCTGGCATAGGAATGGCACATGTATAGTCACAGTTGGTTGCGTTGAGAATTCAGTTTTTAGAGATAACAAAGGAAAAGGAAAATTGTAAGCAAGTTTGGTCTATTACATGTAAGACAAAAGGCCATTGTAAGGAAGAATGCCCATCCTTTGCATAGTATACGGCTGCAGGAGCACTTAACCCATTGGCAGGAGAAGTAGGATATTGTGAAATATGTAAGACTAGGGGACATTATCTGAATTCTTGTCCCTTACTTCAAATGTACTAGAGTATGCCAAGTAATTTATTCTATAATTTTTTCAAATATGTACGACATAATGAGAAATATTGTCACACATTTGACTTAATGAGAGAGCGCACTTCAGATGCATACAAAATCCAAGAAGAAAATTTTGCAGCAGATGGTGGAGTCCCATAGTACAACAATCAAAGATGATTTAATCAAGGTGGATAAGGAGGATTTGTAAAAGGTCGAGGATGTGGAGGATTTGGTTGAGGAGGCAGAGGACCAATAATTTGTTACAATTACAATCAACTAGGACATCTAGCGAGAGACTTCCCAAATCCATGCATGACATGCACGTATTGTAGAGCACTAGACCATGCAATAGAAGGATGTCCTCAAATGATAGTGAAATGACAGGAAAAAGGGAATTATAACCATAATCAAAATATAAACCTGCAGATGATAGCATCCAAGGAGCACAACAATCAACCTAGATTAGCAGTTCTTATGTGAGGAGGAAAGAGGATTCGACCAGATGCGACAAAAAAATGAAAGGGGGTTGAGCAATGGATAAGGAAAGAAATTGAGCCCATGCCAACATTTAATACACATAAAGAGAAGGATATATATCAGCAATCCAAGTGAGAGATATAGGAGAAGACTAGATAACATCAACATAAAATATGCCACCAGTATATGATCAAACCATTCTACAAAGGTTAGTTGAAAAGGTAAATACTTTGAAAGATTTTCTAAAGATTGTAATAGATTTGATGAAGAATGAAGCAACGCTCAATGCACTATGCAGGATGATCAATCAGTCTAATTCTGAGAAATAAGTTCCTATGACTCAGAGAACAATGAATCAAGTATTGTGCAAGAAGAGGACAAACAAAGAATTCAGATTGAATGCGCAGGTAGGAAAATATGGCATGGACAATGTCATGTTAGAATTAGGATTGGATGTAAATTTTATTCCAAGTCAGACATGGGAGATGATGGGAAATATGAAGCTAGTTTAGTCAATTGTTCAACTTATATTGGAAAGACAACATAAGATAATAACGGTCAAGAGACTTGTAGGAGTACTTGTTAACATAGATGGAGTGCACAACAAATATGACTTTGATGTCATTGATATCATGGATAATAGTTAGCCATATCCAAGATTTCTTGGATTGGATTGGGAATTTGACAATCAGATGATTATAAACTTGAAGAAGAGAGAAATAGTTTTTGAATGATAAGACTTAAAGGTCACTATGCCATTACACCTGACAAAAGCAATAAGGTATGTGGAACCCTCAAGAAAATAGATTAATAACCTGTATAATATGACTGTGCACATGGATGACTATTTCAATCCCACTACAAATGGTGTGCTTAGTTGGGGAAGCATTAGCTCTCGTGCCTAATATCCAAAAGAAGGACTTGAACATTGGCAGCAAATATTGCATGAAGTATCGACTAGAAGATGTGCTTGTATTACTCACTCGTTGCGTTGGATCATAATAGAGGTACGTGATGCACCAAGGTTTGATGGATTAAGTTAGGCAAGTTACTTCGTAAATGAATTTGAGTTGTAGATACCTGAAAAAAAAATATTTTTGGCTTTAGATGTTGCACTGAGAGAAACTCCAGTGAGATGGTGACAAACATACAAGGAAGGAATAGACACTACTACACATTGGAAAAATTATGACGATCTAATTGTGATGTTATGGACAAAATTGGCCATACTGTCGAAAAACAAAGGAAATTTTAATTTTTTTTCTCCATACTGCCCGATATCGTCACACTTTCAACATACTTTTCAAATCGTCGCAAGAGAGACAACGTTCAGAAGATGTCTCTCTTGCAATGAAATCAAATGTGCATTACACTTGAGACAGTGTGAACATTAGGTTTCCCCCCCCTAACAGTCACCCACTATTTGACAAATTCAACATTGACTTGGTCAATAGTTATAGGAATTGTGATGTTCTATGCGTCGCACTTGCAACGGTGTGGAGACTAGGTTCCCTCCCCTAACGGTCACCCACTATTTGACAAAGTCAACATTGACTTGGTCAAATGTCGTCAAAATTGTGACGTTATAAATCCATAAATATGTTTCATTTTACGTATGTTGTCACAAGTTTTCTATAACAATGACGGTTCAAAAAGGGTATAAGGTCTTCTTGGCGAACAAAAAACAAGTTTTTTTTTTCATAAGTTATATAAAAACAATATAATAGATATTCTATTATACACCACTCAATTTTATAAGATAATTATCAGTATATGTTTGTGGGGAAGAATGTCAGAAAAAATTAGAGGTCGGAAAAAAATTAAAGAGGGTGAAAATGGTGACGGTAAATGTTATTTCCCTTGCAAAATGTTTTGTACTAGATGTCCAGAAAGACTTTTAATAGCAACAGCTAAAAAATATTGTAGAAAATATGGGCACATGGATGGGGGATCAAATGAACATTGTCCCATGGTAATTAGCTATATATATATATATTCATTATTCATTTTAATATTAATTGTATTCTCAAAATTTTATACTGTTTTATACATGCACTAATTTTTCATGATTGTTTGTAATTATAAAGTTAGATTTGCCCCCTAAATTTATGTAGAAAGAACCAAGTAGTATCATAAATGATGTTTTACAAGATGAGGAAAATGAATTAGATAATGAATATCAAGTTAATGATCCCATGGAAGTAGATGACAATAATAACATATTTCAAGATGATGGGACAAATAAAATGATCCAAGACTTATTCGGTTATCCAGATGAGGATCATGGGGACAATAGTGATGGTATTTTTGATGAACCTCTGCTTGAAAAGGAAAAAAAATGACTTTATAAAGGGTCAAGAGAAAATATTCTCTCCACTACATTGTTACTGGTGAACTTAAAGGTTACGAATCATTTTTCGAACACTTGTATGACACAGATCCTCAGGTATGTAATATGTATCATCACATATAAATACAGTTTGACTTTTTCCCACTTTTTTTAGTGTTAAATAATGTGTAAAATAAAAATACAATATTTACAATTACTATTATTTACATTAACTAATTATTTTTTATCTTTTAGATTGTTAGGTGAACTTTTTTTACCCTCATCAAATATTTTACCTCTCACATATCGAGATTTACATGCCATTATGAAAGACATTGGAATGTAGTATCAAAGTATAGATGCATGTCCTGACGATCATATTATATATTATGGACAAAATGCGTCAAAAACAAAATGCCTGAGAAGTGGTATCAATAGATATCAAACCGATCAAGTAACAAAAATGGTGCCTCGAAAGGTTCTCCAACATATTTCTATAATTCCACATTTAAAATGAATGTTCAGGTGCCAAAGCATAGACCAATTTATGGATAACCATGCATGAAAGAGAATTGAAGATGGAATTCTTAGAATTCCTAAAGATGGTTATGTATTTAAGGAAATTATTGAAAAATGGCCAGAATTTACAGATGAACCTCGTAATGTTAGGCTTTCATTGGCAACTCACGGTGTTAATCCATTTGGAGAGCTTCGGTATGTTTACTCAACGTGGCCTATTTTTGTTATGAACAATAAAATTACTCCTTAGATGTCAATAAATGGGTATCATATAATGTTGACAAATATTTTCCCAGGTATTTGTTTAGATAAATTTTGTGAATGTAAATTTTTCATTTTTCTCTTTTTTTGCATAATATCTTTTATTTATTTATTTACGTATATATACATACCATGGTAGTAATTTCATGTAATTTAAAACAGTCAGGTAAGTACCAAGTTAAATATATGAATGTGTATATCAAGCCTCTTATTGACGAACTACTAAAGTTATGGGAGGGCATCACTATGTATGACATATGTAAACCAATTGGGCATAAGAGATTTCAATGTCGTGGAATACTTTTATGGATAATTCATGATACCCCAAGATTAAGACAATTTTGTGGTATGTAACACTCCATATTGCATTCTTGAATAGTATATAATTAATTGAATATATCATGCATGTTCTTTAAATAATCTGTTTATATATTAATAATTCACATTAATCCATTTGTTGCAGGTCTTCAAACAAAGAGTAAATTTTGATGTCCAATTTGTGGTACTAATATGAAATATCGTCGGTCAAAAAGTTTAGGAAATGAGGTTTTTGATTAGTATAGACACTTCCTCTCTAAGAACCATAAGTATCATACTACTGACAAGATATTTTCAATGGGAAACAAGAGAATGGAATAAAACCACAAAGAATGAAACCTCGCCTATGGAAGTTGGCATATGAAAAAATTGATCCTTGAGGTACGGATTTTGTTTATGTATCGTAAATGGAATCATATTTTGAAATTTTATTTTAATTATTCAATTTATTTTACCGCATTTTATAAATAGTTTTCTGATTTTTTTTATGCTTCATCAATGTCGTCATCATGAAGGTAGTCATAATGGGCTTCCATGAGGAATGAAATGTTATCCCACTAAATTCATGAGGTTTCCTTACTATGAGGAGAAAATAGTTCATTTATTTGATACAATGCATATCAGGAAGAATGTGATAGAAACATTATGGCGAATCATAGATGGCAGGAGGGATAAAGAAAAAATTGTCAAAAATTGTAATAGCATTCAGGAAGCCAATCATGTAATGAAAAGTTTAATCCAATCAAAAAATGATGGAGACCAAAATAACCTTCCATGTTTATCAACAGAGAATCAAAGAAATGGTGTAAAAGAGGTCATTCAAAGAATTCAATTTCCCACAGGGTTTTTTTCAAACATAAAAAATATCTTAACAAAGAAAGGTGAATCTGGTGGGGTAAAAACAAATGATTGGCATACCTTCTGATGCAGGAGCATCGCTCCACCTCATCAATGTGCCATCATTCCATCACATAATTTCACATTTCAGAGAAGGAGAGACATTGACCCTCCCATTTTTAAATTTGAAATATAATCCTATACAGATTCATGTTGTAAGCTTGAGTGAAAACCAAGCCATGTCTCTGAACAGGAAGAAGATAAGGTCTCCTTTAATGGGTGCCAGGTTGACGGCTCTAGGTTCAATTCAGACTATATGGCCATTTATGAAACTTTGATGTAATAGATGAGGCTAGGTGAGAGAGGACAAGCTCGTAGAGCCGTTCTTTTGTAAATAAATCTTGTATCAGATTTCAAAAAGAGATTTAGGAGAATTCAGAGAGGCTAGATAAGAGAAGAAGAACTCGAGAGAGGTCTGATAGCAGAAGAAAAACTCGAGATAGATTTAGGATAGGATATCTTGAGAGAACTAGAACTCTGTTAGAGTCCAGTTATTTTAAACATCTGTATAGACACACAGAGATAATAGAAAAGTAGTTTTTTCGGCATATCGTGTGTTTGTTTATTTTCATGAATGAATGTTGTGAATGTGTGATAAGTTTCATTTGCAATAGGAGATACATTTATTTTATCTTCGTTGAGTTTTATAATATCGTTCTTCATTCTTTAGGTTGTGCAAGGAGTGCATAACATAACATTTGAGTTTTTGTAGCCAGCGCAAGGAGTGAGCATCTAAATTCTGCAGAATCAGAAAAGAATGTGCCAGGAGGGTGCACTAGAGTGATCACAAACTCAAGAGGAACCTCAAGGCTATTGAATACCTTAGAGGGGAGACTGTGGAGAAGAAGCATAGAGAAGCAAAGTTACTGAGAACTCTGTAGAGCTCTACCAGGAGGGTATCGAGCGAGTGCAAGAGTGCACAAAAGGAACTCTGTGTTGAGTTCAGGGAGAAACAAAGTTATTGAACACTCTCTAAGGAGAAGCTCTACAAAGTGTGCATCGAACCAGGAGAATGCCAAGAGGGAGAGAAGTCTTTACTGTTAAAAAATCCTTCAGATTTGAGTTTAACGAAATTTGAGAAGTGCAAAGAGTGCATGGGAGATCAGAATATTCGAGGAGATCAAGCTTAGAAGGGATAATGCAAGGAATGCATGAGTGACAGAATTATTCTAAGTCCAAAATCTCATAAGTGATAACGCTTGCAAGAGCGTAAGTGAGACCCAAGATAGTCGGGTTCGCAGGAGTAATTTCAAAGGCTGAAACCTTTGAATGCAGATTAAATCTTCAAAATACAGAAGAAGTTGAAAGCTCGGGAGGAGCAGTGACAACAACCATTAGATTTGGTTGTAAGGAGGAGTTTGGAACGTTAAATCAACGGCTAACGAATAGAGGAAGTGTAAAGAAGAAGAACAAATATCCAGCATTGGACTAAGCATAGAGGGTCGACAGTCTTCTGATCAAGGTGAAGTGAATGGGTTTTAACCCTTGTGTACATAGGGAGACTGGTCAAAGATTGAGGATTGATATTTTTGAAGTCCAAAGAGCCGGAGAGATGAGTTATAATCTAAACCATTTGATCAGTCAAAGGAGATCTGATCCATTATATCGTCCAAAGGAAATCTTGGGCGTCGGACCGGCCAAGAAAATATGGGCCATCAGATATCGTGAGTTTAGAAGGAGACAAGTTTGAGACTTGAAAATCCAAAAGAATGTATATCTGAAGAGCTGAGAGTCGTCGATATGCGAGGGGAAACTTGTCAATAGATCGCGAGATCCGGGAAAATTCTATTGAACCTCTAAGTTGATATTTGAGATTTGCATAGCCCGAAGAGATGAATCAAATCTAAGCCATCAGATCACTCAAAGTGAATCTGAGTTGTCGGACCAGGAGAGGAGACGTGGAAAAGATCTGAGCACTCCAGGTAAATTTCTAGAGTGATTTATAGTTGTTAGATGTAGGGGAGATGTGGAAAAAATCCATGTACTCCAGGTAATGTCCCGATGTAAACCTTAGTCGTTGATCCAAAGAGGACACACATTAGTGGATTATAGCCTCCAGATAGAAGTCATTGAAAGAAGGCGAGGTTTAAAATTTGAGATTTCAGAAGCCCAAAATTCTTAAATGACGAGATTCGTTGATGTGAAGGTGGAAACATGGTAGCATATCTAGAACTCCTGAAGAAAAGAGAAGGAGGAAAAGGTCTAAAAACCCAGAAAATATTTCGATCGTCAATCAAGGAGGGAATCATAGGACCATTGATTTGGTTGAGGAGACCAAATTCTGAAAGTGAGAGTACAATATTTGATCGTGGAGGATACGTGTTAGCATATATTCCACTTTGGAATATAACCAGTCAGCAGTGGCAAGTATTTGAGAAATGAAAGTCCCAAAGGCTAGACTCACGGAGTAGATCCTATCCGTAGGTTCAGGGAGATAACTAGCAACAGATCGTCAACTATGGAATATTGGAGTATGAAGACTAGCAAGGTTTGATATTTCAAGTGCTCAAAGCCTAGAATCATGAAGGTGATCTCAATCATTGATCGAGAAGGGGTGAATATGGTCCATAGATGTGAAAGGAAAATATTTGAGCCATCAATTCAGACAAGATCGTCAAAATCGTGAGATCGATGATCCCATAGAATATCAGGGACAGGATTTGCACAGACTTTAAATGTCATAGCCTGAGGACACATGTGAAGAAAGGGGATTCAATAGTAGTCGTTGATCATAGATCATCATCGAAAGTGAGAAAGTGAAGGACGGGAAGGATTGCGAGGCTAGGACATGCTCAGACATTAATTTTCCTTGAGCGGGCCGCAATTAGAACCATGATATTCACGAATGGATATGTGGCAGCTTGAGGACGATTACAGGGCGAAAAGTGGGTTGGATTGAAACCACTCTTGCCTGCACCCGCAATCACGCATTAGCACAAGGACACGAACCAGGGTCATATGAAGGAGGGGCTAGTGAAAAAGAGATAATGGCTGAAAATTAAGGAGCGCGCAGACAGAGGGTGTGGGTATCACAGGACCTGCGCCAAAAGGAGAAAATGGGGCCTATGAAAAATCGTTTTGGGTTTAATCAGGAGCCCGAAGAGTCAATCTGACTCAGTAGAAAGAAATATCCAGAGACCAGAATATCATGCATCCCTGCGGGGGAGTAGGGGGGTTGCATCAGGTGGTATTAGAGCTTGAATTTCATCTATAGATTTCAGGTGAAAAAGAAAGAGGAGGAGGCCACAATTTTGTTTGCAGACAATAGGAAAAGGGAGAGACAGTGAAAGGATATGACCTGATAACATCAGGTGGTATCACAAATAGGAAATTGCCTATAGAAAATGGGTGAAGGAGGAGGGTACTGATGCTCTGTAAGGATGTTGTTGCACACATACACAACAACAAAAATTTAAACATCCAGGTGAGCTGTGAGAGAAGATGGAGATACTCACAGGTGTAGAGTGATCCATAGACTTTCCAAGAGGGGAGGTAGAAGGTAGAAATGGCTAATGAAGGCCATGAGTGTGGTCGAAGAGAAGGCCAAAAGAATAAATGAAATCCAAAGAAGGATCTGGAACTCAATGAGATAAGAACAAGGATGGAGCAGCTGAAATTAAAAATGCAACGATATGCTAAAGTGCATTGGGTGTATGAGTGGCCCATGACGAAAATGGTTAAGAGGTCAGTCAAGAGATTGCTTTCCAGAGGATAAAAACAATTGTTAAAGATTTGGATGAGGTATGTCAAAAACCTCAGTGACACACAGGAAGAAGTCATTTACGTCTATGAGCCAGAAATTGGGAGAAACCTCAGTGATGGGGAGGAGGTGAGATCAGATAAAGATCTCATAAACTACCAGGAGAGCAGAGATGGATTTTCATATCATCGGGTGGGCAATGAAATGAGATCATTGGAGGATATCATATACTGTCAGGAGGACAACAGTGGAAATTCACATTGCCAGATGGGAATAAATGGAATTTCAAGTTGCCATATGGGAAATGGAAAGAGATTAGTGAAAGTTCAAATTTCCAGGTGGGCAATAGAAGAAAGGTGAGACTGTAAGAAAATATCAGGAGCTCAGAAGTGATTTTATGTCATCAAGGAGTACTAATAGGTGAATATTCATGTGGATTTTCATACCATGTGAATGAATATGATGAGAAGTTAAATACTCTCACCATCCAGGAGGAGGATCAGAGGAGCATTCTGATCATTAGGGGAATTTAGACAGTCCTACCAAAAAACCAAGTAAATTCCAACACACATGATGAAAGTGCAACAGAAGAGGAAGGACAACCAACAGAGATTGTCAAAGAGGAAGAAATGGAGAAGACGTTGATGTCTACCCTAACATATGGAGAAGATAATTCACAGGAAAGGCTCAAAATTTTCAGCCAGGAAGATGAAACAGAGATGACTACAACACTGGAGCCTGCAACAGAAAGAGAAATAGACAGCAAAGACCTTGTTTAGATATATGCAGAATTAGAAGTCTTAGAGATAAGGGTAATGGTGCAAAGATTGCACATCCATCGGGTCAATTTGGAAGCAGATGGAGGAGCATACCAGCCAGAGGAATGGTTGGAGAGAGTTGGAGATATGCTATCCCAAGAGGAGCTGACAGAAGATAATCTGTCAGAGGAGGAAACTGGGCAGCAACTCAATGATGAGACAACAGAGTGGAAATATAATTCCATAAGATAATAAAACAATATGGGGGGTCAAGATGATCTACCCATTGATAAGGAAGAGTTGCAGCTGAGAAGACTGCATAAGAAGAGCCATCCACTAGAGAAGTTGGAAAGAGTGATAGAAGATATCGGGAAGTTGATGTTGAGGTCAGTACAAGAAGCATTCATCAAAAGGGAGCTAAACAGAAGAGAGCCTACCATAGTAATAGGGGAGAAACAGAAGAAGCAACAGCAACAACAGCATAGCCAGAGAGGAGCAAGAGGACAACTCCAAGGAAAATTTTGGGATCCAGAAGGATTTCAACACAAAAGAAGAGGAGCTCATGATTTTCCTAGCAGCAGAGTATCATGCAAGAGAATCGCTCCACCCCAGTAATGCGGAAAAATTCCAGCACATCAATGCACATTTCAGAGAAGGAGAAGCATTGACCCTCCCATTTTTAAATTTAAAATATAATCCTATACGGATTCATGTTGTAAGCTGGAGTGAAAACCAAGACATATCTCTTAAGAGGCAGAAGACAAGGTCGCCTTTAATGGTTGATAGGTTGATGGATCTAGGTTCAATTCAGACTATATGGCCATTTATGAAACATCAATGTAACAGATGAGGTTAGGTGAGAGAGGACAAGCTAGTAGAGCCCCTCTTTTGTAAAGAGAACTTGTATCAAATTTCAAAAAGAGATTTAGGAGGATTCAGAGAGGTCGGATAGGAGAAGCAGTACTATAGAGAGGTATGATAGCAGAAGCAGAGCTTGAGATAGAGTTAGGATATGAGATCTTGATAGAACTGTGAATCTGTTGCAGTCCAGTTATTTTAAACATCTGTATAGACACACAGAGATAATAGAAAATCATTTTTTCCTACATATTGTGTGTTTGTGTATTTTCATGAATGAATGTTGTGCATGTGTGATAAGTTTCATTTGCAGTAGGAGATAGATTTATTTTATCTTCATTGAATTTATAATATCGTTATAGATTCTTTAGTCTGTGCAAGGAGTGCACAACAAAACATTTGAGGTTCTATAGCCAGTGCAAGGAGTGTGCATATGAATTCTATAGAATCAGAAAAGAATGTGTCGGGAGGGTGAACCATAGCGATCACAAACTCAAGAGGAACCTCAAGGCTATTGAATACCTTAGAGGGGAGACTATGCAGAAGAAGCACAGAGAAGCAGAGTTACTGAGAACTCTGTAGAGCTCTACCAGGAGGGTATCGAGTGAGTGAAAGAGTGCACAGAAGGAACTCTGTGTTGAGTTCAGGGAGAAACAAAGTTATTAAACACTCTGTAAGGAGAAGCTTTGAAAAGTGTGCATCGAACCAAGAGAATGCCAATAGGGCGAGAATAATTTATTTTTAAGAAATCCTTCGGATCTAAGTTTAACGAAATCCCAGAAGCGCAAAGAGTGCATGGGAGATTGGAATATTCGAGGAGATCAAGATCAAAATGGATAACACAAGGAATGTGTGAGTGATAGACTTATTTTAAGTACAAAATATCAAAAGAGATAATGCTTGCAAGAGCGTAAGGGAGACCCAATATAGTCGGGTTCACAAGAGAAATTTCAATCGCCGAAACCTTTAAATGCGGACTAAATATTCAAAAGACATAAGAAGTTGAAATCTCAGGAGGAGGAGAGACAACAACCATCAGATTTGGTTGTAAGGAGGAGCCTAGATTGTTAGATCAACGTGCAACTAACAGAGGAAGTGCATATATGAAAAACAGATCTCCAACATTGGATCTGAGTGCAGAGGGTCGACAGTCCTCTGATCAAGGTGAAGTGTGCAGGTTTTAACACTTGTGTACACAGGGATACTGGTCAAAGGTTGCGGATTGATATTGTCGAAGGCCGAAGAGATGGACAGATGAAGTCTAATATCAACCATTCGATCAGTCAAAGGAGATCTAAGCCATTAGATTGTCCAAAGGAAATCTCGGGCGTCGGATCGGCCAAGAAAATATGGACCGTCAGATATCGTGAGTTCAAAAGGAGGAAAGTTAGAGACTTCAAATTCCTGAAGTGAGAATAGTCAAAGATCCAAGAGTCGATGATCTATGAGGGGAAACTTGTCAATAGATCACGATCTCCAGAAAAATTGTATTGAACCTATAAGTTAATATTTGAGATTCGCGAAGACCGAATAGCCAAAGCAGATCCGAGTTTTCAAATGACCTAAAGTGAATCTGATTCGTTAGACAAGGAGAGGAGATGTGGCGAAGATATGAGGACTTCGTGTAAAGTTATGGAGCGATTTATAGTAGTCATATGCACAGGAGACGTGGAACAAATCCATGTACTCTGGGTACAGTCCCGAAGTAAACCTTAGTCGTTGATCTGGAGAGGACATGCGTTAGTGGATTATAGCCTCTAGATAAAAGTCATTGGAAGAAGGTGAGGTTTTACATATGAGATTTCTGAAGACCGGAAATCTGAAATGATGAGAGTCGTCGATGTGATGGCAGACATGTGGTATCATCTCTATAACTTTCAAAGAAAGGTGATGGAGGAAAAGGTCTGAAAACCCGTAGAATATTTTGATCGTAGATCGAGGAGGGAATCATAGGACCATTGATCTAGTTGAGGAGACCAAAGTCCCGAAGCGTGAGTACAACTATTGATCGGGGAGGATATGTGTCAATATATCTTCCACTCTGGAAGATAACCAGTCAGCAGTGGGGATTATTTGAGAAATGAAAGTCCCGAAGGCCAGACTCGCAGAGGATATATTGACCATAGGTTTAGGGAGACAACTAGCAACAGATCATCAAATTCGGAATATTGGAGTATGGAGAGTAGCGAGGTTTGAGATTTCAAATGCCCGAATCCTGGAATCATGAAGGTGATATCGATCGTTGATCGAGAAAGGTCAGAAATGGTCTGTAGATGTGAAAGGTGCAGATATGAGCCATCGATCCAGACAAGATTGTTAAGATCACAAGATCGACGATCCCGTAGCATATCGGGGACAAGAGTTGCATGGACTTTAAAGGTCATAGCCCAAGGACACATGTGAATAAAGGGGATTCGATAGCAGTTGTTCATCATAGATCATCGCCAAAAGAGAGAAATCGACATATGGGAAGGATTGCGGAGATAGGACATGCTCAGACGTTAATTTTCCTTGAGCGGGCCACAATTACAACCACGGTATTCATGAATGGATACATGGCAACTTGAGGAGGATTGTTGGGCGAAAAGTGAGTTGGCTTAAAACCACTCTTGCCCATTCCCACAATCACGCATTAGCACAAGGACATGACCCAGGGTCGTATGAAGGAGGGGCTAGTGAAAAATTTCTAATGCTCTAAATTTAAGGAGTGCACAGATAGAGGGTGCAGGGATCACAGGACTTGCGCCAAAAGGAGAAAAGGGGGCCTGTGAAAAATCATGTTGGGTTCAATCAGGAGCCAGGAGAGTCGATCTGACTCAAGAGGAAGAAATATCCAGAGATCGGGAGGTTGCGCAACCCTATGGGGGAGTAGGGGGGTTGCATCACCTTCATTAAGGTAATTAATAATTTTAGTATTTATATTTATATATTGGTCATATACATTTTTTGAGATATTTTTTTTTTCTAGTTTTGAAACAAGCAACGATTCGTTTATATTTTTACATTATTTTCTACCTCTATCTCTCCCAAATGACTTTGAAAACAACTTCAAACAATTTATATATGATCTTGGAAGATACATGAGGTAAGTAGTCGCAATATATATGCAAAAAAAAAATCAAATTTTTGTTGTACTTAATGACATGTGTTTTACTTGTAATRTAATATGTATTATGTTTTGTTGAAACATGTTATTTTCTTACRTCATGATTTGTAGATRGTTTTCATTGAAAGAAATCCATGAAGATGATATAAATCATTGGAAGAGATAAATTCCTCARCTAATGTGTGAAATGCAGAAGTATCTACCTCCATCATTTTTCAATGCACAAGAACACTACCTCATACACCAAGTTGAGGAGATTGAAATGTGTGGACATGTACACACAAGGTCAATGTGGATGGTGGAGAGGCACTTGAAATCATTGAAGGCTTTGGTTAGACAAAGAAYGCATATTGAGTGTTCTWTKGTGGAGGGATATATGGTATATGAATCCATGGTGTATATTAGTCAGTATCTTTCCAAATTGGCAGCGCAATCTATGCATCGAGTGGATTGTATTTGGGATGTGAACTCCATCAAAACATTTCAAGGAGAGAAGTTGTTGGGGAAAGGAACAATGAATAAAGTGAGAGGTAATATTTAAATTGTGTATATTTGTAATAAATATAAATATATATCTTTTTGTGTATATGATTGTACTCATTTAATATTTATTCTTTCATCATATATTAATATTTACCATGGTTATAACTAATATTTAATATTGGTGAATTGTGATTTTTTTATGAGTCAGTTTCTCAAGATTGGGATGCACTAAATTTATACATTCCAAACAATCTTGATTGGATGAAGGTATGGATTGATAGATGTAAACAATGTCATGGCGGTAGGTTATCATGGAAAGAATTGTCTAAATTGGTTAGAGAAGCTCGTCGTAATGGAGATTTTGATGTTACACGGAGGGAAATTGATTTAGCATATTGTTTGAAAGATGGAAAGGAAATAAAGTTAACCCATTTTATTGAATTATTTTGTATTATATTAATATGACTGTAGCTGTTTTTTTTTCATATTATACTTTCCAAGTTATATAACTTTGTTTCTTATTAATTGAAAATGCATATTTTACATGTCTGTAATATTGCAGTTGAAACACCACAAGGCTATGTGGTACAATGGACGTAAACTTCACATCAAACAATTGGATGAAACCGGGAAAAATTCTGATAGTGGGATAATTGATGAGGAAAGAATTGTTATTCAATATGCCAACAAATTTCCGATGATTAAAACAACATTTTTTGAAAAAGAAAATGATTGGTATGTTTTTCCAAGTCAATGTGAACAAGTCTTTTACTCAAAGGTTCTAGGCAAGAGGGATTGGTCATTTGTTGTTAGATATGATCCAAGAGGAAGGCCAGTAAAGTATAGTGTAGATGAAGAAGATGATATTGAAGAAGAATATGATGTAGAGATAGAGAAGGAAGAATATGGGTCGACAGATGAAGAAGACGGTGAAGATGAACCAAACATAGGAGACAATGTGCCAGTTCTTGATGATGATATCGATGAAGATATGCTCGAAAATGACATTGATGACGATGATGATATCATCAATCCTTTCAATATTGTTTTTGAACCGAATTTTGATACAGATGTCGAGTTGGATGATCAAGAAGAAGATACAAAAGAAGGATGATACAAATGTTGTGTTGGATGAGTTACATAACTAGATATTTTAATTTGTATGAATTATTCTCTTTAGATAATTTTTTATGTGGGTTAATTACATGTTTCTAAGTTTTATTTCATTTTTTTTTGGTAGTTTATATGCATGATTACTATGTTGCTTTTTTTTTATTTTCTATTTTATAGATTGGGTATTGGGGAATTGAGAGTGATGTGAGGGGGGAAGGGGCCATATGAGCTTCCACCTTCACACATTTCTCCTTTCTTAGTAGAGAATAAATTATTCTCAAAAACAAAAGAATTTCATTCATTCATCTTTATACTCAAAGATCACTCACAAACCCACTTTATATATCGACCCATGAGATTTAGAATTCAAATAATGATTTTGTACTAATATTTGTTATGGAGCAAACAAATACTTAGATGAGAGAAAAAATAATGACAAGAAATAACTGATATTTGAATCTTGTGCGATTAATCAAGTACTTCTTTATCGACGTTATTGCATTCACTTGCAGTACTAGATGTGAGGACATCATGCATATTGATCATATTTTAAAGAAAAAAAATAAAATACATTGTAATAGGGATATAGTACATGATGGGAAACAATAACCTATGAATGTTGCTAATGTTGAAATTGTTTCAAAATGTTTCTACATGCACTAAAATTTGACATGGATAGATTGTTCACATTCCTTAACGATATGGAAGGGTTTCCAGACTCAAATATTACTCACACACCAACTCTATATATATTGACCCATCTCTTCCTCATTTCGTTTTAAATTTATGTGTCATATTTTAAAGGAAAAATATATTAAAAGACATTGTACTAGGGATAAAGTATATGATGGGCAATAGTGACCTGTGAATGGGGCCAACGTTGAAATTTTTTCAAAATGTTTTTGTATGCACTAAAATTTCACATGGGTAGACTATTTGTATTCCTTGATGATATGGGAGGGTTTCCAGAATCAAATATCACTCACAGACCCACTCTTTATATTCATCGTTTGTGTCGTTCAAAACCAACATCATGCCCATTAGGCCCATGATTTTGGTCATAGCAAGAAGAAGTAAATAGATGAGATTTCATATTTAAATAATGATTTTGTACCAATATTATTTATGGAGCAAAATATTACTTAGATGAGAAAAAAAACCAAAGACAAGAAATAACTTATATTGAAGTGTGTGTTATTAATCAAGTACTTCTTTATCAACGTTATTGCATTCACTTGTAGTACTATATGCGGGGACGTCATGCATCTCGATCATATTTTAAAGGAAATAGCTAAAAGACATTGTACTAGGGATACATTACATGATGGGAAACAATAACCTGTGATTGTGGCTAATATGGAAATTCTTTCAAAATGTTTCTGTATGCACTAAAATTTGACATCGATAGACTGTTTGCATGCCTTGACGATATGAAAAGGGTTTCCAGAATCAAATATTACTCACACACACTCTCTATATATCGACCCATCTCGTCCTCTTTTCATTTTAATTTTCTCAATCGAATTTTAAAGTAAAAAACTACTAAAATAAATTGTACTAGGGATAGAGTACATGATGGGCAAGAGCGACCTGTGAATGGGGCCAATGTTGAATTTTTTTTTAAATTTTTTTGTATGCACCGAAACTTGACAAGGATAGACTGTTTGTATGGATTGATGATATGGGAGGGTTTCCAGAATCAAAGACCACTCACACACCCACTATTTATATTCATCGTATGTGTCATTCAAAACCAACATCATGCCAATTAGGCCCATGATTTTGGTCATGGCGAGAAGAAGGAGGTACATGAGATTTCATATTTAAATAATGATTTTGTACTAATGTTATTTATGGAGCAAAAGAGTACTTAGATAAGAGAAAAAAACAAAGAAAATAAACAACTGATATTGAAGCTTGTGCGATTGATCAAGTACTTCTTTATCGACGTTATTGCATTCCCTTGCAGTACTAGATGCAGGGACATCATGTGTCTCGATCGTATTTTAAAGGTAACAAATAAAGGACATTTTAATAGGGATAGAGTACATGATGGATAACAATAACTTGTGAATGGGGCCAACGTTGAAATTCTTTCAAACTATTTTTGTATGCTCTAAAATTTGACATGGATAGACTGTTCACATTCCTTGACGATATGGAAGGGTTTACAAACTCAAATATTACTCACACACCCACTCTCTATATATATTTTTTTAATTTTCTCAGTCGAATTTTAAAGGAAACAACTATTGAAAGACATTGTACTAGGGATAGAGTACATGATGGGCACCAGTGACCTGTGAATGGGGCCAACGTTGAAATTTTTTCAAAATGTTTCTATATTCACCGAAATTTGACATCGGTAGACTATTTTTATTCCTTGATGATATGTGAGGGTTTCCTGACTTAAATATCACTCACACACAAACTCTTTATATTCATCATTTTTGTCGTTCAAAATCAACACCATGCCAATTAGGCCCATGATTTTGGTCATGGCGACAAGAAGGTGATAGATGAGATTTTGTATATAAATAATGATTTCGTACTAATATTGTTTATGGAGAAAAAGATTTTTTAGATGAGAGAAAAAGACAAAGGCATAAAATAACTTGAAGCTTATGCGATTAATCAAGTACTTCTTTATCAACGTTATTGCATGCTCTTGCAGTACTATATGTGGGGACGAGCATCTTGGTCGTATTTTAAAGGAAACAACTAAAATAAATTGTACAAGGGCTACATTGGTACATGATGGGAAATAATAACCTCTGAATGAGGCCAACGTTGAAATTATTTCAAAATGTTTATGTATGCACTAAAATTTGACATGGATAGACTATTTGTGTGACTTGACAATATGGAAGGGTTTCCAGACTCAAATATTACTCAGACACCCACTCTATATATCGACCCATCTCGTCCTCATTTCGCTTTAATTTTCTCGGTCAAATTTTAAAGGAAAAAGCTATAAAAAGACATTGTACTTGGGCTAGAGTACATGATGGGAAACAATGACCTATGAATGGTGCCAATGTTGAAAAATTGTGAAAAAAAATTGGTATGCACCAAAATTTGACATGGATATACTGTTTGTATGCCTTGACGATATGGGAGGGTTTCAAAACTCAAAGATCAATCACACATCCACTCTTTATATTAATCATTTGTGTCATTCAAATCCAACAACATGCCAATTAGGCCCATGATTTTGGTTATGGAAATAAGAAGGCGATAAATGAGATTTCGTATTTAAATAATGATTTTGTACTAATATTATTTATGGAGCAAAAGAGTTTTTAGATGAAAGAAAAAAACAAAGACATAAAATAACTTGAAGCTTGTGCGTAATCAAGTACTTATTTATGAAAGTTATTGCATGCCCTTGCAGTACTAGATGTGGCGACATGCATCTCGGTCGTATTTTAAAGGAAACAACTAAAATACATTTTACAAGGGCTAGATTGGTACATGATGGGAAGCAATAACCTGTGAATGGAGCCAACATTGAAATTCTTTCAAAATGTTTCTGTATGCACTGAAATTTGACATGGATAGACTGTTCACATGCCTTGATAATATGGAAGGGTTTTCGGACTCAAATATTACTCACACACCCACTCTATATATCGACCCATCTTGTCCTCGTTTCATTTTAATTTTCTCAGTCAAATTTTAAAGGAAAAATCTATTAAAAGACATTGTGCTAGGTCTAGAGTACATGATGGGCAACAATGACCTATGAATGGGGCCAACATTGAAATTTTTTGAATTTTTTTTTGTATGCACCAAAACTTTACATGGATAGACTGTTTGTATGCCTTCATGATATGGGAGGGTTTCCAAACTCAAATATCACTCACACATCCACTCTTTATATTCATCATTTGTGTCATTCAAAGCCAACACCATGCCAATTAGGCCCATGATTTTGGTTATGGAAAGAAGAAGGTGATATATGAGATTTCATATTTAAATAATGATTTTGTACTTATATTATTTATGGAGAAAAAGATTTTTCAGATTACAGCAAAAAACAAAGACATAAAATAAGTTGAAGTTTGTGCAATTAATCAAGTAGTTATTTATCAATGTTATTGCATGCCCTTGCAGTACTAGATGTGGGGACGTGCACCTCGATCGTATTTTAAATAAAAAATAAAAAATACATTGTACTAGGGATAGATCAGTACATGATGGGAAACAGTATCCTATGAATGGGGCCAACGTTGAAATTATTTCAAAATGTTTCTATATCAACTGAAATTTGACATGGATAGACTGTCCACATGCCTTGATGATATGGGACTCAAATGTTACTCACACACCCACTCTATATATCGACCCATCTCATACTTGTTTCGTTTTAATTTTCTCGGTCAAATTTTAAAGGAAAAAACCATTAAAAGACATTGAACTGGGACTAGAGTACATGATGGGAAATAATGACCCGTGAATGGGGCCAACATTGAATTTTTTCAAAATGTTTTTGTATGCACCAAGATTTGAAATGGATAAACTTTTTGTATTCCTTGACGATATGGGAGGGTTTCTAGACTCAAAGATCACTCACACACCCACTCTTTATATTCATCCTTTGTTTCGTTCAAAACCAACACCATGCCAATTAGGACCATGATTTTGGTTGTGGAAAGAAGAAGGCGATAGATGAGATTTTGTATTTAAATAATAATTTCATACTAATATTATTTACGGAGCATAATAGTTTTTATATGAGATCAAAAAACAAATATATAAAATAACTTGAAGATTGTGCGATTAATCAAGTACTTCTTTATCAACGTTATTACATGCCCCTGCAGTACTAGATGCGGGTACGTGTATCTTGGTCGTATTTTAAAGGAAAAAACTAAAATACATTGTACTAGGGATAGATCATTACATGATGGGAAACAATAATCTGTGAATGGGGACAACATTGAAATTATTTCAAAATGTTCTTGTATGGACTCAAATTTGACATGGATAGACTGTTTGCATGCCTTAACGATATGGAATAGTTTCCAGACTCAAATATTACTCAAACACCCACTATATATATCGACCCATCGTGTCCTCATTTCTTTTTAATTTTCTCGGCCGAATTTTAAAGGAAAAAACTATTAAAAACAATGTATTCGGGCTAGAGTACATGATGGCCAACAATGACCTGTGAATGGGCCCAATGTTGATTTTTTTTCAAAATGTTTCTGTATGCACTCAGATTTGACATGGATAGATTATTTGTATGTCATGATGATATGGGAGGGTTTCTAGACTCAAATATCACTCACACATCCACTCTTTATATTGATTGTTTGTGTCATTCAAAACTAACACCATGTCAATTAGACCCATGATTTTGGTTGTGACAAGAAGAAGGCAATTGATGATATTTTGTATTTAAATAATTATTTCATACTAATATTATTTATGGAGAAAAAGAGTTTTTAGATGAGAGAAAAAAACAAAGACATAAAATAACTTGAAGCTTGTGTGATTAATCAAGTACTTCTTTATCAATGTTATTGCATGCCCTTACAATAATAGATGTGGGAACGTGCATCTCGGTCGTATTTTAAAGGAAAAAACTAAAACACATTGTACTAGGGCTAGATGAGTACATGATGGGAAATATTAACTTGTGAATGGGGCCAACGTTGAAATTATTTCAAAATGTTTCTGTATCCACTGAAATTTGACATGGATAGACTATTTGCATGCCTTGACGATATGGAAGGGTGTCCAGACTCCAATATTTCTCACACACGCACTCTATATATCGACCCATCTCGTCCTAGTTTTGTTTTAATTTTCTCGATCGAATTTTAAAGGAAAAATCTATTAAAAGACATTGTACTAGGGATAGAGTACATGATGGGCAAGAGTGACCTGTGAATGGGGCCAATGTTGAAATTTTTTCAATTTTTTTTTTTGTATGCACCGCGATTTGACATGGATAGATTGTTCACATGCCTTGATGATATGGGAGGTTTCCATACTCAAATATCAATCACACACCCACTCTTTATATTCATCATCTATGTCGTTCAAAACTGACACCATGCCAATTAGGCCCATAATTTTAGTTGTGGCAAGAAGAAGGCAATAAATGAGATTTTGTATTTAAATAATGATTTCGTACTAATCTTATTTATGGAGAAAAAGAGTACTTAGATGAGAGAGAAAAAAAAATACATAAAATAACTTAAATCTTGTGTGATTAAGCATGCATTGACATGGTTAGACTAGATGCATGCATTGATGGCATGGCAGGGTTTCGGGACTCAATGATCACTCACACAAACAATTCGACAATCAAACAACAAGCCTAGTGCCTATCACCATTAAACAAAGTTAGTTTACAAGTGCTTGGAGGAGGGGGTATCTTCAAATGTACACATGGGATAAACAAAGGAAATGGATGAGGTGGTTGCATTTAAATAAATATTGGTATGATATTATGTATTACTATACCTCCAAAATTATAAAACAAGGGGGCCTTACGAATATCAGTGCTAGGTGGTTAAATCCGAGTAAATTGAATCAACTAAGGTGAGAAAGCAATAGTTAGCTATCATTCAGGATTCCCGAGGCTTTTCTCTTTTTCCGCTAAGCTAGGACTCAACTTCTCCGTTTCACTATTTCTTATTCCCGAACCGATGAACTTGGATTTAGAATTCCTCGTGACATTTCTTACATTTGAAACAAAATTATTCCATTCCTAGCGGCTTTCATCCACCTCCCAGCCAACGCAGTTGGTCCGCCAGTGCTTTCATTTGCGAGTTACTGACGATCGCCCAAACTCTATTGCTTTCTTATTGATTTAGTGAACTAATCGGGTTGCTCCACACCTCCTGCTACACTTCAAGCAAGCGTAGCGAACGAAGAGGAATAAAGGCCGATTCTGGAACCTAATTCTAATTCGGTGCAATAACATCTATTTATTTAGCCAAAGGAAGTTTCAGGTGAGTCTTGGAGCTAGCTTCCTCGCTGTTGATTTTAGGTTTTTGACTCGAACCATTAGTGTGCCTCTCCCTGCTGATTCAGTGTGCCCTAACCTTTTGAGATGCGTCAGCCACCTCCCCATCTGCGCTTCGCAGTGATATTTGTTGCCAGCCAGTCCATATTGGTTCGCTAGTTTATTTCGATTTATCTGTTTCGAGTCAAGTGCTTCCTACCCATATGAAGGGGTAGGTAACTTCTACCCAAAATTTTCTGATGCAGAGCGGGAAGGAAATCAAGAGAGATTTACCTTACCATTTCTATAGATATATGGTACGTAGGGGATAGATGGTTCGCAGGGAGTTCGTTCGCACTTCTCTATATTCTACCGCACGATTCCCACTTATCACTATTTTATCTAGAAAGAAGCATGATTAGGGACCGGAACAAAAGAGATTTTTGTGCATTAACACCCGGTTCACGTAAGTAGGTTTGCGTTGTCTCAGGTGCACATACGAGATGTATGAAGCGTTATCTGTCAGCCTCCCGCCCATTATTCTTTGTTGAGACTGGAAGAATAGGTGAAAAAATACTTAGTATTATATATGGTCCTACTCATACCTAGGTTCGACCCCTTCTGACCCCATGTTTTCCCCGTCTCGCCTGCTTGCTACGGATAACAAAGAAGGGCCGAGTGGGATAGTCAATACAGAATGTCCCCTTAACCCTCGCCCAACACTCCATCTTCATCATCCAACTATTCTCCTAAACGATGGCTAATGATCCATTTCCTAAGCAGTTTGACTTTCTTCCGCGTTGGTTCAAAAAGCACAGAAATTACAGAAAATTGTTTATTGGTTTGCACCCGGGATTTATTGGTACTAAGATAAAAACATGCACTACTTACAAGCTTGGTTGACCAGTACTAATAGATAATTAACTAGTTCTAGCCCACCCGTGAAGATGCATCGAAGTTTCTTCTTATTAAGCCAATCTATTCTCTATATAAAATATTTTTAGAAAAGGCATCAGATGGTCAATGTTAAATGTATGTGTTTGGCTAAACCTTACTTAAGATGGGTTATAGGAAAGGAAGGGAAGCAAGTTTGACCCGTCTCGTAAAAGGCCCTCCAGATTCCAGTTTACCACTTAAAATTCGTCACTGTCTGTAAGGTGTTCATTAATGAAACAAGACATACCCTCCCACTCACACTTACTTCTTGGGTGGGCCCATATGCACCTTAATCTCCACTCCCGCGCACACAACACACCAAACCAAAGGTGGCCTGCCTTCCATGCAGGACCTGTCTAATAGTGAGTGAAAAACCATCGTTTCTGAATTAAATCATTACTTATCATTAAGGCAAGACTTTAATTCAATCCCTTCTAATACTTGGATGGATGGGGTATTATTGAGATCGCCACACTTGACTTGTTGTTGCTCTCACTCCCTAGATGCGTTCAAAAATGAAATGACTTTGAAACCTATTAATTGTTGGTATCAATACTCGACCGGACGACCTCCAGTAAGTGGAAGTAAGTGTTCATGCATGCAATGGCGAGTGACCTCTCAATCCGGTGCCTAAAGTGCAGTGCAGTTGAAATCTAGGCCTGGTGGTCCACAGTCCTAAGTGTGGGGTTGTTCGCCCTCTTTCCTAACTAAAATATTGGTTGGTTTTTTTGATTTCGATGAAGAATGAATGAATGGTAAATGAATGACAAAGCTATATATGGAAAGGTAATGGCTCCCCAACCTAGATTTTCCATGGTCTCGGAAGGTTACATTGATCCTAACCACAAGATCACTTTCAAGGGGCTACCTAACTAAGTAACTAAAATGATCCTGCATAGATTACATCTATATATCTGGGCTATCCCAACAATGGATAAAGTAGCCATAGCGAGTGAGAAAGCTTATATTACTATATATTATATAGAGGCTCTGGTTTTCTGTTTGTTGCTATTATCTCTCTTCCGACTGAGTGGTTTTGTGGAAAATGTCGTATCCTAAGAGGCGGCATGGAGGGGTACTCGTCCGAGGAGGGGAACAATATGATGTAGCCCCGAACCCAATTTTCCCATTCCAAGAAGAGGATCCAAGGGGGATGGTTAGGTGATCTACCCGATAAGATATATACGTACCGTGTAATTTTCAGAGCAATTGTGGATTGAACCCACTCTAATCTTGGAGAGGCCATAGACTCTGATCCTACGAAGGATCTCTCTCTATCAAAAAGTAATTACATGCTTTCGGTAATTTAAATAACTATATGGTTATGATCCCCCGTCACCGAAGAATTGGGTCATTAAAAATGGAATTATAAACTATTATTGATCTCTTTTAAAATAAAATTGACTACCATAGGTTAACACTCTCTCTATTTTGTGGAGAAATACATAGTTAAAATAAGCTACCTTAATACAATAAGTGTTGCAATAAGGTCTAAATATGCATGAGTTGATATGGTTTTGGCCTCATGAATGACAAATATACCTGGAATGATAAATAAATGTCATCAGTGTTGTTATAATATTGTAGCAACAAAGTTTTAATGAACATGATGTTCTTCATCTTTGTAGCATCTTCGTCGAAACTGTTTGAAAACATGGGACTTTGGCCCATTAGTTTGGTGGAAAGAAGAAGATGCTTGATGGGATTTTTTATTTAAATAATGATTTTGTATTAATATTATTTATGGAGAAAAAAAACACTTAGATGAAAGAAAAAAAAAAGACACGACATAACTAATGAGGCTTGTGCAATTTATCAAGTTATTGTTTTTTTATGTTATTGCATACCTTTGCAGTACTAGATGTGGGCACATGCATCTTGATTTGTTTTTAAAAGAAACAACTAAAATACAATGTATTAGGACCAAACATGGGAAATAGTGACCTATGAATGGGGCTTAGAGGTCGTGCATGTTTCTTTGAATGATGTTACATGGTTTGCAAGGAGTGTAGGGAGTATGTAGGTCTTATATGGTGCAATGTAGTGTATTCTATAAGAAGAATCTCTATGCCAAACCTCAAAATGGATAGTACCATATCTTGTTCATAAGACAAATATTATTTGTATGTTTCCTTTGTGTTGGCTCAATCCCTCACTCATGATGCATGACAATGAAATGTAACAATTTGACTATTGAATGATAGTGCTATGTCAAATGCAAATTATGAACTGACTTAGCTAGAAAATGAACTTTGACAAGCCCTTATGGCCCAAGCATCATTTGACTGGTAGGATCTTGATAGCTTTCAAGACTCTTATCTTTACAAGGAATGTTTCTTTGGTAGGATCTTGGTAGCTTTCAATATTCTTATATCTTATATCTTAGCGCATGACGACCATCGGGGAAAATTTGAAAATAAATAAGAAAATTACTATTTTTAAAGGTAAAATCCAATGTCAAGGCCATTTTTTGGGGTGGCATCGGAGGATTCCTTCAAATTTTGGGTTCAAATGTAGTTGTGTTAGAACGATGATTCCTTATGTAGGGATTATATGGTGCAATGGAGTGTAGTCTATAAGAACAATCTCTATGCCAAACCTAAAAATGGATAGTTCCATATCTTGTTCATAAGACAAATATTCTTTGTATGTTGCCTATGTGGTGTCTCAAGCCCTCACACATGATGCATGAGAACCAAAGATAAATGATATAATATAAGGTCACCCTCCATTAATTGTATCCCTTGATTATGTCTTAGGCCACGAGAACCATCCCTAGAGCACCAAACAATCTATAAGATCCATGGTCCATGACATTAGGGTTCATGAGCCATGCATTGGACCATAAGCCAACATGCAATCCCTATATGAGAATTTGTTGTTTTATAAGTGGGATATAGTGACCATTTTGATATTTGTAACATAGGGGATGTTTCTTTGGGCCTATTCCTTGCTCTACGTAGGGGATACTTACCTTATAAATGAGATATGGTCACCATATTGATGATTGGTGCATTGGGGATGGATCTTGGTGGCCATGTAATAGTTGAAAGCCAAAAGATAGGGTCTAAGATCATAACATTTGTCTCTCAAATCTCATGGACATGTGTGGTCCCTTAGGCCATCACACATTCCCTAAATAGGAAATAAATGGTTTGTGAGTTCAATATGGTGTCCATTTAAAATTTTCATATTTTGGGTACAAATTTAGTAGTGCTTGCATCTAGCCCCACCCATTTTTGTGAGAAAATGTGCACACTAACACAAGCATGCCAATAGAGATATTTAAACATTGGTGTGATAAATATGCATAAAAATTGGGAATATACTCATCCAAAACAAAGGAAAATGTCCAATTGACCATGGATGTGCATTTGAGAAAAAGGTGGTTTACAAATATGAATTGATTATGGTAATACCCATGAAATTGTTCTTGCGTGGTTATATCTTGTAATGCTTGACAATCATTGGGAATCCATGGCTCCAGTTTGTCTATAACTTGAGGATGCACACCACTCACATAATGGAAAATGAAATTCTTTCAAGGGTCAAAGAATTTGGCATCATAAGACAACCACTCTATAAGTCTATGAGGCCTCAAGTCACCAATTTACAAGAAGGAACCATAACATAGATACTTCTAAGGGGATGTTGGCT